>JAEOAE010003362.1:0-23822 GCA_036365155.1 Meriones psammophilus
AGCAATGAAGGAGGATTCCCCTTTTTCCACATCCTATCCAGCATGGGTTGTCACTTGAGTTATTTGTCTTAGTCATTTTGATGGGTGTAAGGTGAAATCTCAGGGTAGTTTTGATTTGCATTTCCCTGATGACTAAGAATGTTGAAAATTTCTTTAAGTGTTTCTCTGCCATTCTATATTCCTCTATTGAGAATTCTCTGTTTAGCTCTGTACCCCATTTTTAATTTGGGTTACTTGATTTGTTGGTGTTTAACTTCTTGAAATCTTTATAAATACTGGATATTAACCTTCTGTCAGATATAGGTTTGGTGAAGATCCTTTCCCAATCTGCAGGCAGTCATTTTGTTTTGATAACAGTTTCCTTTGACTCATAGAAGTTTTTGAGTTTCATGAGGTCCCATTTATTGATTGTTGCTCTTAGAGCCTGTACTGTTGAAGATCTGTTCAAGAAGTTGTCTCCTGTTCCAATGAGTTCAAGGCCCTTCCTCACTTTTTCTTCTAACAGGGTTAGTATGTCTGGTTTTATACTGAGGTCTTTGATCCATCTGAACTTTAGTTTTGTGCAGAGTTATAAATATGGATCTATTTGCATTTTCCTACATGTAGACATCCATTTAGACCAGCACATTTTGCTGAAAATGCTATCATTTTTTCCATTGTATGGTTTTGGCATCTTTGTAAAATATCACGTGTCCATAAGGGTGTGGGTTTATTTCTGGGTCTTCTGTTCGATTCCATTGATCCACCATTCTGTTTCTATGCCAGTACAATGCAGTTTTTATAACTGTTGCTCTATAGTACAGCTTGAGATCAGGGATGGAGATACCTCCAGAAGATCTTTTATTATGGAAGATTGTTTTAGCAATTCTGGGTTTCTTGTTATTTCATATGAAGTTGGGAATTTTTCTTTCAAGGTCTGTAAAGATTTGTGTTGGTAATTTGATGGGAATTATATTAAATCTGTAGATTGCATTTGGTAAGAGGACCATTTTTACTATGTTAATCCTCCCAAGCCATGAGCATGAGAGATCTTTCTATCTTCTGATATCTTCTTCTATTTCTTTCTATAGAGACTTGAATTTTTTTCAAACAAGTCTTTGACTTTCTTGGTTAGGGTCACACAAATGTACTTTATGTCCTTTTTGACTATTGTGAAGGGTGTTGTTTACCTAATTTCTTTCTCAGCACTTTTGTCTTTTGTATACAGGAGGGCTACTGATTTTTTTGAGTTGATTTTGTAGCCAGCCACATTGCTGAAAGTATTTGTCAGCTTTAGGGGTTCCCTGGTAGAATTTTGGGGTTCACTCAGGTATATGATCATATCATCTGCAAATCGTGATACTTTGACTTCTTTCTTTCCCATTTATATCCTCTTGATCTTCTTAAATTGTCTTATTAATCTAGCAAGGACTTCGAGTACTATGTTGAAGAGATATGGAGGGAGCAGCCGTGCCTTGTCCCTGAATTCTGTGGGATTGCTTTAAGTTTCTCTCTGTTGAGCTTGATGTTGGCTATAAGATTGCTGTATATCATCTTTACTATGTTTAGGTATATGCCCTGTATCCATGATCTCTCCAACACTTTAAACATGAATGGATGCTGGATTTTTTCAAATGCTTTTTCAGAAACTAAGGAGATTATCATGTGTTTATTTTTCTTTCAATTTGTTAATATGGTGGATCATAACGATGGATTTTTGTATACTGAACCAACAGTGCATACCTGGCCTGAAGCGTACTTGGTTGTAGTGGATGATATCTTTGATGTGTTTTTGTATTGGGTTTGCGAAGTATTTTGTTGAGTATTTTTGCATCAATGTTCATAAGAGAGATTGGCCTGAAATTGTCTATGCTGGGGTATCCAGGGCTGCTTGCTCCTGAATAACTGGGTTCTGGAGATGCCATATTGCTTTGTCTTTTGCTGGTTGAGCTTTTACACTGGCCACTACCCATTGGGATATCTTAGGTGTTGGGTGTTAGTTTCTGGTACTTCCTGGAATCCTGTGGTTGGTCGAATCCCCTTGGCAGGAAGATTTTTCCCAAAGGAACTCTCCTCCGTTTTTTAGGTATGGTCACTGAATGGCAGGTGTTTTTCAGGAATTGCCACAGCTCATCTCAGGGGTACAGACCTGAGTAGTAATTGTTGCCTTTGTTAGTAAAGGGGGCAATCCTCTCACCCAGAGAAGTTCTGGAGACAGCTGCCCTGCTGCTGGGTTTCTTGCTGTAAATTTAGTGAGCTGCTGCTGTAACCTGGGTGCCTTGTGGTTTGGTCAGTTTAGTTAGGGAAAACTGGTTGTCCTTTGGAGCTGTATCTGGGGGTTGATCTTGGGGAACCCAGGCTTCTGTAGGTCTGACTTTGGAGCTCTGTGCCCCAGTACCCAAGTGGTAATCAGTGGCAGGTGAGCACCACTCTCATGTGTACAGCAGGAAGCTAGAGTCTGGAGCCTGTGGATAACCATAAACTTTTCTGGAGCTAGAAAAGGTTCTGGCCCTGAGGTAGGGCCAGATATTTTCCCCCAACTTTGGGTTTTCTCCCTACAGGAAGACCCAGTCTATACTGTTCGGGTTGCATGTAGAGTGCGTAGGCACTCGCTTGTGAGTTGTTGCCCCAAGCTGGTGACTGGCAGGAACCTGAGAACTTTTCCTGAGAACATTCCTGTATGTGGTGGTGGTAGTGGGGGAGGGGTCAGCTGAACGCTCTAAGCTCAGACTTGCTGTTTACCTCCTTGTGGGGATTTCTCCCAACAGGGAAACCCAGCCTCTAGTGCCCTGGGGCACACAATTCTGTCTGTGATGGAGAGTCATGTGTGTAGGGCTGGTGGCTGGAGCACCACTCAAGGCTGGCTGCTGTGGACCCACAGGTCTGCAGGACCTTTTCCAGGGATAGACTGGGTGACATTCGGTCATTCCCACTTGTTTCCTTCCCTGTGGGGTTTACTTGAGACTGGGACTCCCAGTCTCTGGCACCCTAGGGTGCACAGTCCAGCCTGGGAAAGTGATCAGGACACACTTCTTGGGTCTACTTGCTTGAAAACCTTACTCCTGTCACAACAGCCCTGGAATTTTACAGGGATTAGCTTGGTACTCTGAGGTTGAACCCAACTGATTTTCTCATCATTGGGGTTCTTATCACCTGGTAAATACAGTCAATGCTGTTTGGGGGCCAACAGTTCCAACTATTTGTCAGTTGGAACTGTACAGTCTCTGCTTCCCTGCTGATCAGTCACAGTATGCAATCAGCCCTGCCATCTGGGATCTTTTTTAAATTTTTACTAAATATGAGTATTTTGATTGTATGTATGAATATGAACCTCTTGTGTGCTTGATCATCACAGTAGTCCAAAGATGTGTTCAGAAATCATGAACTTATAGCAATTGATAGTAGTGGGTCCCAGTTAAACACTGATAATTGAGACCAATTATTTGCAAGAGCAGGAAGAGCTCCTCACTGCTGAGCCATCTCTCCTATCTTATGTTGCTCATTTATGATCAGCATTTATACTGCTAATATTTTTGTCTTCTATTTTTACCTGTTTAAGCATGCATTCCCTTTTAGTAAGATATCATTGAAGTTACAGTTTAAGCTGGGGCAGTACAGATTTCTGGAAAATAAATATACAACAGGAGTGAATGTATAATTCCTTGTAGAGGCTTCAGTAAAGACCTCTGAGTTCTTTCAATATTTTGTGTTTGTTTGATTGACTTTTAGGGGAGGCTCTGTCTTACTATATAGGCCTGGCTGTCCTAGAACTCTTTGAATAGATAATGCTGACATCCAGTTCAATAAGATACACCTGCGCCTGCCTCCTGAGTGATGGAATTGAAGGCATGACAGAATACACCCAGCTTGTCCACCATTTTTTGTAGTTAGTAACTGTTAATAAATTTCTCTGATCTGTACTTAGTATTGTTCATCTGTTAATTTCTCTCTCTGTGTGTCTCTGTCTCTATGTCTCTGTCTCTCTATTTCACACTCTTCTCTCTGTTTGTCTTTGTCCACATAAATTGCCATGTCTATTCCAAAGCTATATCCTCTTCAAAAAGTTCAGATATGATACAGTTAAAACTTGTTATTCTGTTTTCTTCTAAAATGACTTAGTGATAATATTAACACTTCATTTTTAATAGAAAAGTTTTAATCGTTATTTTTAATCTATAGACTACATTATTTAATAAGGAGGATATACAAAACAATGATTAAAGAATAATCATGTGCTCTTTTCCTTTTCTTTTGTCTGGTCACTCAGAAATATGATGTTATCGGCTATGATTGTTGTTGCTTGCCACTCACATTATTTTTATCCATGTATTCACTATAGTCCACTTTCCCTTCCACAAATATATGAGCCCCCCTCTTCACATACTGATATGCCACAACCCTGAGCCCTGGTCAAAACATAATATTCAGTACCATGTTGTCTTTTGACTGATGTTACCCATCTGTTCAGTGTCCCCTGATCAACACATCTCATTTGTTGCTACATAAAATATCATGACTGTGTTTTGTCCTTCCACTTGTCTCATGACAGGGCCCTGACCTACTCACCCAAGTAACTGAAGATGATTCATAGATTGCTCAAGAACCCAACTAATGGCTACTTTATATTCATGTCTTACAAACTGATGAAACACAGGTTTTTGAAGCACGCCTACGTTTTTTTTTTTTTTTTTTTTCAATCTAACCTTTAGGCTTTTTCATCTCCCCTACTTCACATCGTGCACAACACCCAACTGTATAACATTCGCACTTCTGTGTCAGAAAATAAATTGAAGAAGCAGTAGAATTATATGATTATATTGACAATGAAGTATAAATTATATTGTTGCCACTGTTTCTGTTGTACAAATGTATGGCATATTTTAGAATTCGGTGACCTTCAATGATGTGCATGTGAAATTCAGCCAAGAAGAGTGGGCCTTGCTGGAACCTTCCCAGAAGCAACTCTACAAAGATGTGATGCTAGAGACCTGTGAAAACCTCACTGCTATAGGTAAGACTGCAAATTTTCTTTCACTTTAAAAAAAAGAAGGAGACAAGTCTTACTTTGTTATTGATCCTTTTCTATGATTCCAATTGAGAATGAGGAGGAATGAGGTGAATAAATCAGGCATGGTTTTAAGGGTCATAGAAGATAGTGATTTAAGTTTTGCTTTAATAATAATATGATATTTCCAGTCATATATATTTTCTGGTACTCTATTTTAGGCTACAATTGGGAAGACCATACCATTGAAGAACATTTTCAAAGTTCTACAAGTAATAAAAGGTAACTTTATGTGCACACTGATACAGATATGAATCTTAAGAAATTTTAATGTGTCCTGGAAGTTTGTTTTTTTTTTTGTTTGTTTGTTTGTTGGCTGCTTTTTTTCTGTTTTTGAAATAGTTTTTTTTTTTCTGTGTAGCTGTGGCTTGACTTAGACTTGCTTGTTAGAACAATGTGATCTCAAAATCACACAGATCTGCCTGCTTCTGCCTCCACAAATGCTGGGATTAAAGGAATGGACCAGCACACCTGGCTGTGTCCTGGAGGTTTTAAAGAAAAGCAATAGTGTAAAAAGAGCACTGCTTTAAGTGTACTGATGATCATTAAAATCTCACAATTCCACGTACCTCAATGTCAGGTATCTGATTTGTGTTTGCAAGGCACTCCCCTAAGACAGAAGAAAATAAAATAATGTTGTAACAGAAAATACCATTGAAATCATATAGACATTACAGCTACTGAGTTAAACTGCCAATCTGTTTAGTCTCATTCTCTCTACTCAGATATTGTAAGAGGTATACACATTGACTAGGTGATCAGTATGTTCCAAAACCTTCTAATGAGCAGATATTTCATAGTACAACCAGTGTTACACATATTCATGTAGTAACACTGTAAAGTTTAGTGAAAGGAGCAGCTTATGAGAGTCAAGAATATAATTGTGGAGAAACCTTAATCCCTATATGACATGTCTATGATGAACAAACAAAAAAAAATGTTAATTCAATGTGGGAATCTTTTGTTATTCTTGTAATTTAAATTGGTATATCATATGTCACAATGTTTATAAGACACATGAGTATAGAGATATTGAAAGAAGCAGTGTAACTGTGTTTCTCCAAGAATAATTAATTTTGTAAAAGTCCCCACGTTGAGTAGATTTTCTGAATGTGATAAAAGGTAACAATTAATTGGTTTTGCAACTTCACTGAGAATTCATCAGCAAAATCATACTGCTGAAAATACCTATGTATACTAGAAATTTGGAACTTCTTCTGCTTGTCCTGGCTCACTTTGTAAATGAAGTGTCATTCATATCGTACAAAAATTTGTGAATGCGATTGCTTTGGTAAAACTCTGAATTCTTACAATACTCTTCATATACACGAGAAAACCTCTTATAGAAAAATGATGCTATAAAAGTGAACCACATAATAAATGCTCTTACCATCACAGAGATCTTCAAAATACCCATAATGAAGCGGAATGCCATGAAAGTAAATAAAATGATAAAAGTTTAAGATTTATTTCTTCTTTATCATTAGACCAAATTATAAAATTGATTCATATAGATAAATGTATTTATTAGTGTAATCAAATGACTGTGGTCAATATTTCACATGTGCCAATTATCTTTGCAGGCATGAAAGCAGTCGTACTGGAGAGAAACCTTTTAAACGCACTCTATGTGGTAAATCCTTCCACCATACCACTGTTCTCATAAGCCATGAAAGAACACACACTGGAGAGAAGCCTTACAAATGTAATCAATGTGGTAAAGCCTTTCCAAAAAACAGTCATCTCATGGGGCATAAAAGAACACATACTGGAGAGAAACCATATGAATGCAATGAGTGTGGCAAAGCCTTTGCACAAAGCAGTAATCTCATAAGCCATAAAAGAACACACAATGGAGAGAAACCTTATGAGTGTAACCAGTGTGGTAAAGCCTTTGCAGAAAACAGTCATCTCATAAGCCATAAAAGAACACACACTGGAGAGAAACCATATGAATGTAATGAGTGTGGCAAAGCCTTTGCACAAAGCAGTAATCTCATGAGCCATAAAAGAACACACACTGGAGAGAAACCTTATGAGTGTAACCAGTGTGGTAAAGCTTTTGCAAAAAACAGTCATCTCATAAGCCATGAAAGAACACACACTGGAGAGAAACCTTATGAATGTCACCAGTGTGGTAAAGCCTTTGCAGAAAACAGTCATCTCTTAAGCCATAAAAGAACACACACTGGAGAGAAACCTTATGAATGTAATGAGTGTGGCAAAGCCTTTGCAGAAAACAGTCATCTCACAAGACATAAAAGAACACACACTAGAGAGAAACCTTATGGATGTAACCAGTGTGGTAAAGCCTTTGCAGAAAACAGTAATCTTATACGGCATAAAAGAAAACATACTGGAAAGAAACCTTATAAATATACTCAACATGATAAAACCCTTGCACAACAGAGTAGTGTCCGAAAAAATGAAAAAAAACACACATTGGAGAGAAACCTTGTGAGGGTAATTAGTGTGATAAAGCCTTTGCATTTAACAGTCATCTCCTAAGAAAACAACACATTCGGGAGGGAAACCATATGAATACAACTATGTGGTAAAGCCTTTGCAAATAACGTCTCCTAATACATAAAGGAACACATACTGTAAAGATGTCTGACTATAACCAATGTGAATAAAACTTTTGGACTTCAGAATCATCTTCACACTCATGAAAGAAATTCTAATGGACAGAAAGCCTGTGAGTGTTTTTAACATGGTGAAACCATTCCACATTTGTATAATCTTTATCATCATGAAAGTATTCATAATGGAGGAAAAACTTATGAATGTGTTAAAATGGTGAGGCCTTGCACAAATCTAGAGTCATCATTATCATAAAAGTATCCTTACTGGAGAGGAATTCTGTTAGTATAAGCAATGTGGAAAGGCCTTTGTGTACTTTGGTTCACTGAGATCCAACAGAACTGTAAAACTAGCTCAATGGAAATGACTTCCCTTTTCTGAAGGGGAAGGGGAAAGGGAATAGGGGAAATAGGAATGGAGGGTAGTACTGAGGGAGTGAAGGGAGTGGGACTACTATTAGAATGTTAAGTAAATAAACTTATTTTTAAAAAGGATACAATGAATGGTCAATATCAATTACATGCAACAGTATTGTATAATAAGGTGTTTATTGAAGACCTATTGATAATCCTGATTCTCAACATTTACTGTTTTCAGTTGCCTCACTTTACACAAGAAACTTTTAGTCCAGTGGATGAATATGTAGGGAATGGTGAACTAACACCAGCCAGGAAGTTCTCTGAGAGTATCACAACAGTGGTAGCCTGTAGAAGTTTCTTTGTGTACACATACCGATTGTTCCAGTGGTACTATTGAAAAACATCACAACCCACACTGAATTTTGAGATATGAGGGAGGAGGCTTTCTCTTCCTTGTATGACCCTGCTTCTGGCCTAGATGTGTAACCATGTCAAGGGTGAGTTTTTTCTGCCTGACTTCATCTGGAGAGTGTCTTTAGACTTCGACACCACCAATCAAATTTGATAGACAGCTTTGACACAGATCCCTGATAACTCTCCCCTCCCTTCAAATATAGGATAATTTGGTTCTGTGTTCTTCTTCTTATTATTCATATACTAGAAATGTGCTGTTTAATGCAAATTGAGTATCCTTGAATTGCCTACTATTATACAATTATCTACACCTATCCTTGGAGCATTGCAGGCACTCCCCAAGGGATATAAGCCTCTGTTTTCTCTTTTCTAGAATTAAAGTTGAACTTACTTTCTGAGATGGTTCCCAGAGTGGCTGACCACTGTTATGCTTGTGGACTTTCCAAGCTTTATACTTCTCATCTTCTGCCCCTCATGCCTTCCTGGGCTGGTTGGAAACAGCCCTCCAGGCAGCAAGAAAATCACATTCTCTGAAATGCCTGTGATAAAATGTTTCAGAGTTCATAGCATTTCAAATTTCACATGTTTCTGGATGTGAAATGGTCAATCAAACAGTGTCTTGGGGTGGGACTCTTTAAAATGAGTTATACTTCGTGTTTAGTTCAAGGTAAGGTTGCAGGCAAACTTCATGGTATGGAATCTTCTGAGGTGAGTACAGTGGCCCATGGAAAAGAAATAAGAGCAGAAATTTTATTTCTCTGTTTTTAATAGCTGAGTACTGTTCTGATAACGTATGGGTGGATGGCAGAGGAGAGGAACTCCCCTTTTGAGTGGTCTAGGGAAAGGGGACGTGGGGAAGATGGAGGGAGGGTGGGACCAGTAGGAGTTGAGGGAGTGACCTTCAATCAGCATATATAATGAATAAATTGTGAAAAATAAAAACAATTAATAAAATAAAATATAGTAAGAAAAACAAAACAAAAAGCAAAAAATTTGATTCTAGTTTCAGTAACTGCCCTCCTTCAAAGAGAAGAAAGAAAAGAAAAACAGAATCTTTGTCTTTGACACCTTTCTTCCCTGTGGGCTTACTTGATAATCATTATCCAATGGAGACCATGCTTCTCTTTCTGAAGTTTATGTTACCATAGAAGTAGGATTCGAACCTGGAACTAATAGCAGAGGTTCGTAGTTAACATATCAAATCAAAACTACCTGCCATTTTCTCCCAGCAATCCTTCAGTCCTTCTATATTATCTGATTCTCCAGGCTAGCACAGCCCATGCAATACCCTTAATTCTCCTTCCCAGGGCCTGAGCTAACCTCACCACCACCCCCCCTTACCCATCTATAGGCAAACTATTTTGGCTACCTGGCCCTGTCAAGAGACATGCAGGAACAACAGCAAAACAGCTATAGAAACCATGGAATGTGGCTCCCCTGTTAACATAGTCATAGTGAGTTTGTCTTGGAGAAGCATAATCCTAAGAACTGATTTTCCAGAGGACTTTGTGTTCTTATGTAGCATATCTCTGCTTGTTGTCTTTATGATGCCATATTCCTTATAACATGAGTTGTATGAAAACCATAAGTAGTCTTCTATCTCATCACTGGGCAATATCACTGGCATTTAAAATTAACAATGCTTTATCTCTTTTCACATGTTTACTGGAGCAGATTAATGAATTAAGCACTGCCCTTGAAATGAGCTATAGATGTAGATTGTTAGCAATGACCATTATACTTAGAAACAATTTGGAATAATATATTGTTTAACAAGGTCAGGGAAGATGTTTTTGCTAATGGCTCTGATGTAAAAAATCTTAGAGAACAATTTAAAGTTAAGAAAAGTACACTATTAATAGTAAAGCCATGGATGTTTTAAGGTTGGTTAGCTGAAACAATAACCCAGGTTAGCATTGGCTGTCTGGGCACCCTCAAACTGGGTCTAAAACTGAGACAGCAGTTCATTCCCCTATATTTGTTTTTCCCCTCAGCTTCTTGATATGATTTAATAAAAATGATTAGTGAATAGATGCACACTCCTTTAAGATTTAAAGTACAGTTGTCAGTACCATGCCATTTTTTATTACTGTTGCGCTATAGTACTACTTGAGATCTCGGAAGATGATACCTCCAGAAAAATCTTTTATTGTACAGGCATTTTTTTTTTTTTTTATCAATTCTGGGTTTTTGTTTTTCCATGTGAAACTGAGAGTTATTTTTTCAAGGTCTGTAATGAGTTATGCTGGTATTTTGATTGGAATTGCATTGACTCTTTAGATTTCTTTTGATAGAGTGCCCATTTTTCCTATGTTAATCCTACCAATCATGGAGTATGGGAGATCTTCTGATATCTTCCTTGAAGTTCCTTTTTTTTCATACAAGTCATTCACTTGCTTGATTAGAGTCACATCAAGGTACTTTATGCTATTTGTGGCTTTTGTGAAGGGGTTTTGTTTCCCTAACTTCCTTCTGAGCCCATCTGTCTTTTGTATACAGGAGGGCTTCACATTTTTTTAAATTTAATTTTGTATACAGTCATTTTGATGAAGTTGTTTATCATCTATAGGAATTCCCTGGTTGAATTTTTAGTGTTATTCATATATACTATCACATCATCTGCAACACAAACTGGACTGGATATGAAGAAAAGGTAACCCTTCTCCATTGCTGGTAGGAACATAAACTTGTACAACCACTTTGGAAATCAATCTGCTTTCTCAGAACATTATGAATAGTGCTACTGGAATATTCAGTTATACCTATGCTGGGCATATATTCAGAAGAGTATCAACCATACAACAAGAACATTTGCTCAACTAAACTCATAACAGCTTTATTGACAATATCCAGAATCTGGAAACAACTTAGATGTCCCCAAACCGAGGTATGGACACAGAAATTGTGGCACATTTATACAATGCAATACTATTCAGCAATTAAAAACAAGGAAATCAGAAGGCAAATGGATGCAACTAGAAAAGATCACTCTGAGTAAGGTATCCAGAAATAGAAAGACACTCATCGTATATACTCACTTATATGTGGATATTAGCCATATAATATAGGGTTTAAAAATACTAAAATCTATAGTCTTAAAGGATCTAAACAACAGTAAGAACCCTAAGGAAGATGCTTAATCCTCATTCAGAAGGGCAAATGGGATAGACATTGGTAATGGGGGAAGATAGGGAACAGGGCAGGAAACTACCACAGAGGGCCTCTGAAAGAATCTACATAGCAGGGTATTAAAGCAGATGGTTAGACTCATAGCCAAATTTGGGGTAGAGAGCATGGATTAATATGGAAGATTCAGGAGGTAGAAAGATATGGATGTGAGAGGCCCTCCACAAGGCGGCCAACTGAGCCAAAACATACGGGCTCAGTGGGTCCTTTTCCAACCAAGGACCATGCATGAAGAACACCTAGAACCCCTGCTTAAGTGTAGCTCATAAGTATCTCAGTTTCCATGTGAGTTCCCTATTAAGGGTAACAGTGGCTGTCTGTGACATGAACTTAGTGGCAGGCTCCTTGATCACCTACTCCTGGAATGTGCAGCCTTGCCAGGTCACAGAGGAAGGAGGTGCAGCCATTCTTGGTAAGACTTGATAAGATAGGCTAGGATAAGATAGTAGGGAAGTAGGACGTTCCCTATCAGTGGACTAGGAGAGGGACATAGGGGTAGAAGAGAGAGGTAGGTTGTAACTGGTGGAAGATGAGGGAGGGGCTTACAACCAGAAAACAAATTGAATAAATTGTAATAATTAATAAAAAAGAAAAAAAATGAAATGAGTTTTTTTTTTTTCCTGAAATGGCTGGACTCAGGCAACTGTCTCTTAAAAACAACTAGAAAGAATAGTACTTCATCTCTCCACATTTTCCTTTTTCCTGTAATACTATAGATAATAAATACCCTTGATAAAATTCAGTGGTTTGTTATATATTCCTAGTATTATAATATTTAAAATATTTTACAAATCAAATTTTGATATATTGTGTGTAAAAATAGTTTATGAAAAGTGGCTTGAATTTTCAAAAGAGCAAAGAATGATTACTTAAAACCAGGAGGGTAAAAATGGAAGGAAAATTGATGGAAGAATAAATAATATATAAATAAATTAAGATCTCTTACACAGTAATTATAACATTTTGGTTATTGAGATTTAAAAAATATACACAGAATATTTCTCAAGTAAACAATGTAAGCTATTCTTAATAGCTCTTATGCAAGCACCCCAAAGTATTTCTTTATATTATTCCTCTTGTCACTGAATTGTGTTCTTTGACAAGTCATACCACTACACCGTGATGTTCAGGCTCTAATACTGACTATTCAATTCTTATTTCAGAGCACTGACTGCTTTTAGCCAAATTAGGACTGAAGTCAGACAATGTTTGATTTATGTGTCTAACTCAGGTCATAACTTTTGATGATACATTTTGAGTTCATCCACAATTTCAAAGTAAAATGATTGCCTTTCTTGAAATGCTAAATGTTCTCTCTCCCTCTCTCATACACACACACACACACACACACACACACACGCATGATACATGTAATAGCAGTTATTGGCAACCCAAGACTTGAAATTGAAAGAGACAAAAGAGGGATATATGAGAGATTTTGTAGGGAGGACAGAGAAACGAGAAATAATGTAATTATATTAAAAATCTCAAAAAACAAAAGTACATGTATTCCATGAATGAAAAAAAAGAATAATTTTATATTTTGCACTCATGTGATTCAGAACAATCAATTCTATTCTATCTTAGCACACTGTAAGCTTTGCTTCAGTAAACATGAGTGTAGATGTGTGCTGGACCAGCCCTGTCATCTCTTTCATATGGATAATGGTGGAACTCCTCATTCAGTGTGTACAGTACATACTCTCTTTTAAATTGACTCAAGAATTTTAGTATTTGTTTGTGTGAACTTTATAAAATAAAGTTCCACTAAACTTCTTTTTTGGTCCACTTTCTTCTACTGTCTCCTTTCATCCTTTTACACAGAGATGCTGTCCAACCTGGTTGGTAAAGAGTGTTCTGTAGATGCAGCAGAAATATGGACATTGTTGTCTAGTCCATTCTGTTAGTTCCTGTCTTTCTGTTCGAGAATTGAACATCCAAGTTGAGAGATTTCAATGAGCAATGTTTATTATTTCCCTTTATTTTGTAGTTATGGTGTGCGGTTTTTGCCTTCTGATTTGATGCTTGGGATTATTCATTCTTTTTGTTGTCTTGGGTATGGTTAACACTTTAGATTGGAGTATTTCATTGATTGGCTTCTGTAGTGAAGTTTTACAGAGATACTGCTCATATTTGGTTTTATTATGCAATATATCTTTATTCCTCATTTATTATTGAAAGTTTACTGGATATAGGAATAAGGGTCCCGCAAAGATTATATATAAACTGACTCAGCCATTCTAGGTTTAGAATCTCTCTTGAGAGATCAGGAGTTATTGTAAAGAGCCTGAATTTATATGCAACTTACTATTTTCAACTTTTAATATCCCTTCTTTGTTTAATATACTTTTCTTTACATTTAATGTTTTAATTTTGTGTGCCGAGCACAATTTCTTTTCGGTACACTTTAATTGTTGTTCTATATATGTTTTGTACTTTTATAGGCTTCCCCTTCTTCATTAGGTTAAGGATACATTCTTCTATTATTTTGCTGAAAATATTTTCTAGGATTTTGATGTGAGTTTTTTTCTTCTTTTTCTATTTCTATTATTCATAACTTACTTTTTTCACTTTTTAGATTTTCTGGATCTTTTGTGCATGGCTATTTAACATTTCTTTTGACACAACTTCTTCTTCTTCTTCTTCTTCTTCTTCTTCTTCTTCTTCTTCTTCTTCTTCATCTTCATCTTCTCATCTTCTCCTCCTCCTGCTTTTCTTTTTTCTCCGACTCTTCCTTCTTCTTTTTCTTTCTCTTCATCCTCCTCCTTCTTCTTTTTTTTTTCTTTTAAAATAGTCACTTTACTTATATATTCATCTGGATTAAAGTTTTCCCTTCCTCTAATCCTGGCATCTCTTTCCCATCTCCCGTTCTATCCTGTCTAAATACACCCTCATATTAAAAAAAGGAGGGCTATAATGTATAATAAGAAAATAAAAGAGCAAAAAGACAAAAGCAAACACATCTGAGTAGGAAAAGAAAAAGAAAAAGAACCCAAGTTGGGAAATGATGAAGACTTGATCATACATGCAGGACTTTCATAAAATATTAAACTTGAAACAACGGTATACACACAGAGGACCTGTAGCTTTAAAAATAGAAAAAATATTCAGCAAATTAAAATGAGAACTATGATTAAAAAAAAAACAAAAACTTTTAAATGCATGCCAGAATTCTAGGACATGAGAATCCAAACTTGCCAGTGAGGGAAATCTTTGGCCATCTACCTTTTGGAATATACTCTTAAAATTAAAACTAAGAGTAGTCCCTTGGATAAAATAAGTGTCCCTTGGAGAAAACTACATTTTCATTTGCAAGCATTTATCAGTTAGAGATAGGGCTAAGGACAACATTAAAGGCCTTGTGCATGCTGCCTCAGTCTCTCACAGTTTATATATTCTTCAGTCCTCTTAATTTATAATGCTTTGTTCTTTGATATGCTTTATCCTTTCTGGCTCTTAAACTCTTCTGGCTGAATTACTGAAGAGCCTAAAGGGCATATTCTGATGTCTCTCACTGACTGTCTATTTTCTCTATGGGCTGAATTTGTCTCCATCAGATGCTGGCTGACATTTTTTTGATGATGGCTGAACAAGATACTGATCTATGAGTATAGTAGAATGGTGTCAATGCTCATTTTATTACTTTTAGTAGAATGTAGTATTTTCTTTCCCCCCAGAACCATGGGCTGTGTAATTTCTTTTTCTTGATCAATAAACAAGTGTCAGGTGTGGATTCCATCATGTGAAATGGCCTTTAAGTCAACTATAGATTGGTATTTACTCCTACAACTCGCACTAATATGTCTTACTGGTAGAACATTGTTAGAGTTCAAAAGTTTGGTAGCTGGGTTAGTGTTTATATTTCTCCTCTTGTAGTTGCAGAGCACTTCCCATGTCGAAATTGCTAGAATGTAAGTGTGAAGGTTCTATGTAAGTGTTGTCTCCAGCAATAGGGCATTGCAGTCAATTTGTGGAAAGCTGCCTATAGTCTTGGCAAAAACCTGTATTGTTTTGGCATTACAATCACACTACTTTGGCCAATACCTCAGTTAAATATAAACCATTACCAGTACTGGATGCTTAATTTAATGACAAGAAATTTCCAGTTGGGACTTTCTTCTTGTGTGGTGATTTCATTTATATTGGCTTCTTATATGTATATATTTTAGATATTTTAGAAAGTTTCTATTGCAGTAGGTTTCCACTGTACCAAACAAATGACCCTTAATTTTACCTGTCTTTCCTCATGTTACCTTTTCATTTCCCTCTTCCTTTCCCAATCCCCTGCATTTCTATCTTTTTAGCCTGCCTTCCATTTGTTCCAAGTATTTATTTTCCTTTCTTATGGAGAAATCTCTGCCTCCCCTAACCTCCAGTTCTTAATCTATATGTATCCCCTGCAGTATTATGTTCAGTTGCTTGCATATCATACATCTTGCAACTAATATATATGTAAAACAAATACATACCCTATTTCTCTTTGGGGGTCTAGGTTCTCTCACTGTCAGTTACCTGCAAAGGTGCATTTACCTTCACGTTTCATGATTTGATTTTTTAAGTGTCTGCGTAATATTTGATTAGGTAAATACACTAGTACTATAACAAAAATAGAAATACACACTGGAAAAACATAAAATCTTCACCAATGATGCTGACCAAACTAGATGCCTATATGTACAAACATGGAAATAGATGCTTATTTTCACTCAAAAGTCACCTCCAAATGGATTAAAACCTCAACAAAGTTTATATACAGTTAAAGTCTTAAAGTCAGCACATCTATTTGACAAAGATCCAGCATAGCTGAGTTGCATGTTACAGTAGCCTTCATGCTATCTTTCAGGCTTGGTCTTGATCTCCACTTGCTACATGCTTAGAGGGTTTTTAATACATGTACAACCTGGGGACATTGGAACAATGGGAAATTTTTTTTAATGAATCATTTATGCCTTCACCCTGGAGTACTGCTTCTAAGCTACCCCAGAAAAATCCTGAGCATACTGCTACTCTCATTTTTAGGGGGAATATCAATTACTTGGCCCTACATGAATGTCTTCCTCATGGAAGTTGTAACACACATAAAAATGGCAGAAAACTCCTTATGAGACTTCAGCTCCAAGATAGTCTTGCAAAATCTACCCTTGTGCTTCCTCAAGAAGAAAATAATCAGAACAACATACTCTTAAAAAGGCAAACAAAGTTTCTAGAGCTAAGAGAGTTGATAGTATTTGAGATTAAATACCTTGTACTTCTGTATCCTCAGATGATTACTTGGCATATAAGATTAGGAGCTACATATGGAATGCCCCTCAATGACTAGATAGAGATGTAAATGAATGGCTGGAGACATCTTCACCTTACACTAGGGTCTATAATGATGGACAAAGAATGTTTTGTAAAAATGATTTTTAAAGTGAGGTATTAGGACCTCCTTTTCCTAGAAATATCAGCTTTCACAGTATCACTGTGGTGTTGTATGACCAAAATAATGAAAGAATACTTAGATTTAGCACATAAGTAAATTCTACAAAGATACGAGGTATAGACCATGCATTATGCCAGGAATTTAATAACAACTGTTGCTGCTTTAGCATAAATTGTTTTTCATGAGGCTGTCCATTAAAATATGATAATATACTTCTTGGGACAAAGCAATATTCCCAGGCTGGCTTGAAGATTTTCTATCTATTGCCATTGCATCTGAGAATGCTTCCAACCTGAGAATGGGGTTTCAGGCTGTGGCAAATATGCCTCCAGATTCTCAAAAATGTCAGGTTATGGGATTGATGAAGAAAAATGATAGTAAAAGATAAAGTTTATCACTGATGACTAAATTTATGACCAAGAGACAGTTAAAACGCCTGTGTGGGGACAAGGATATCATCTATGTTTTAGAACAATGTGAATCTATCTTTTATTATTGAACAATGTCTAAATAAAGACGTACTCTTCCAGTCAGTCAAGACTCTAAGTTTCTTCCGACAACCATGTCTGACTCATTTCTGCCCCACCTTATCCTTCCCTCCTCTCTGGAAACTATCAACTGCTGGGGATGGTCCCCAATCTGTCATGACAATCTTTCTTTTCTTTCACAGTTGGGTGAATACTCACAAGTGAAGATCTAGAGCTACATGCTTCAGAGTATATAGGACATGTGATATCTGTTTTCTGGATCTGAGTTACCTAAATCAACATCGTCATTTATATTTCTATCTACTTATGTGCATACCATTTCACTTATCTATATCAGTTGAAGGATATTTAGGTGTTCCCATTTTGTAGTACCTATTGTGAACAGAATTAGCAATGAGTATGATTGAGAAAATATTTTTGGAGGAGTATGTTGAGTCCATTGTGCATATGTCAAGGAAAGATAAGTGGTTCATGTGGTAGATTTATTTTCATCATTTTGAGAATTCTGCACACTTATTTCCACTGTGGATGTACAATTTTGCAAGCTCACTTTGCCAGAGATCCAGGTTTTTGCCTGTCCAACAGAAGCTGTCAACTGTCAACCTAATTCCTGTTTCCTCCAGAAAAATAAAATACTAAGGGAAAATATATACTACTTGTAATATTTATCACAATTACTATTATGTAATTAAAATCTGAATACTTATATTGTCCACAAATTAAAAAGTAACATGTATAACTTACTAAAATATGTTTTCAGAAGTAGTTTCTATTCTGAAATAGAGTGTATCTATATAACATTGCTTAAATGAAGGGCTCTTTTAGTTATGGTTAGATATACATTTTATATAAACTTACTAAAAGTAGGGGTAAATAATTTCATTTGAAGACACTAAGGTATTTTATTGTAGTCCAGTTATTGGACTTAATGATGGGTGAGTCATGGTGCTTGAGAAAGATCCCCAAAACTATAGTTGTGCTGACAGATAAGCACAAAGCCATGCAGGGCATGGCCAAGCACAGAGGATCCTCAAATGACAGGAAGGTCACTGCCATGGGCAGGCACTGGTTTCTCTCAAGGTTTGGGTACCCTTGAGTTCAGCAAGGGATACATTTCTGCTGATCTGCGGGGAGAAAGTAAATCAACATCTCAACTCCTACAAGTCACTCCATGTTCAGTCCATGAAGAAACATTTCCAATAATATTGTATTTTTGTGCTCTATACAAAATTTTGCTGTGGGTCTCTGCATCTGCTTCAATCACCTCTTGAGTGGAGTCACTTAGTGTTCATCCATGGAAGGCTGCTATCCTGTTCTCTCTTCTATGGTTTCTGGCATCTATCCTGTTTTCTTTTCTGAATGAGAATTAAGCATCTTCCCTATGTTTCTCCTTGTACTTTAGCTTTTTAAAGTCTGTAGATTTTAGTATGTCCAATCTATATTCTATGGGTGATATCCACTTGTTTTTTTAATTTTATTTTTTCTTATCAGTTACATTTTATTAACTCTGTATCCCAGCCGTGTCCCAATCCCTCATTCCTCCCAGCCCCTCCCTCCCTCCCTCATCTCCCCCGTGCCCCTTTCCAAGTCCACTGATGGGGGGGACCTCCTCCCCATTCATCTTATCCTATTTTATCAGGTATCTTAAGGACTGGCTGCAAAGCCCTCTTCTGTGGCCTAACAGGACTGCTCCTCCCTTGGGGGGTGGGGAAGCCAAAGAGCCAGTCATTGAGTTCCTGTTAGAAATAGTCCTTTTCCCCTCACTTTGGGAAACCAATTGGTTACTGAGCTACCACAGGCTACATCTGAGCAGAGGTTCTAGCTTATATCCATACATGGTCCTTTATTGAAGTGAATATATACCATACATGTATTTCTGCTTCTGGGATACATCACTCAGGGTGATCTTTTTTAGGTCCATTCATTTGTCTGCAACATTAATGATTTTCTTGTTTTTAATACCTGGGTAGTATTTCCTTGTGTAAATGTACCACAATTTCTGTATCCGTTCCCCCATTGAGGGACATCTAGTTTGATTCCAGCTACTGGCTATTATGAATAAAGCTGTTATAGTCATAGTTGAGCAAATGCCCTTGTTGTATGTTTGAGCATCTTTCTGATATATGTCTAGGAGGTGTTTAGCTGGGTCTTGGGGTAGCAGTATTCCAAATTTTCTGAGAAAGTGCCAGACTGATTTCCAAAGTGGTTATACAAGTTTACATTCTACCAGCAATGGAGGAGGGTTCTCCTTTCTGCACATCTTCTCCAGCATGAGTTGTCCCTTGAGTTTTTTTATTTTAGTCATTCTGATGGGTGAGAGGTGGAGTCTCAGAGTCATTTTGATTTTCATTTCTCAGATTTTTAAGGATGTTGAGCATTTTGCAGTGTTTCTATACCATTCAATATTTCTCTGTTGAGAATTTCTGTTTTTGAACCATATTTTAAATTGGATTATTTAATTTGTTGGGTTATTTATATATTCTGGATATTAGCCTTCTGTCAGATGTAGTGTTGGTGAAGATCCTTTCCCAGTCTGTAAGCCATCCTTTTGTTCTGCTGGCAGTCTCCTTTGCTTTACGGAAGATTTTCAGTTTCATGAGATCCCATTTATTGATTGTTGATCTTAGAGCCTGTGCTGCTGGTGTTCTGTTCAGGAAGTTGTCTCCTGTGCAAATGTGTTCAAGCCTCTTCCTCAATTTTTTTTAAATAACAGATTAAGAATGTTAGTTTTATGTTGAGATATTTGATCCACAAGGAATTTACTTTTGTGCAGGGTGATAAGTATGGATCTATTTGTATGTGTGGACATCCAGTTAGACAAGCACCATTGGTTGAAGATGTTCTTTTTTCCATCGAATGGTTTCGTCTTCTTTATAAAAAATCAGGCATTGTAGGTGTGTGGGCTTATTTCTGGGTCTTTGACTCAATTCCACAGATCCACCAGTATGTTTCTATGCCAGTACCACACTGTTTTTACTGTTTTTCTGTAGTACAGCTTGAGATCCAGGATGGAGATACCTCCAGAACTTTTTTATTGTACTGAATTCTCTTAACTATTCTGACTTTTTTGTGTTTTTTATGTAATGTTGAGAATTGTTCTTTCAAGGTCTGTAAAGAATTGTGTTGGTATTTTGATGGGAATTGCATTGAATCTCTACATTTCTTTTGGTAGGATGACCATTTTGCTGTTATTCCTACTGATCCATGAGTATGGGAGATCATTTTATCTTATGATATCTTCTTCAATTTCTTTCTTCAAATACTTGAAGTTTTTTTACACAGATTTTTCACTTGCTTGATTAGAGTCACACCAGTGCACTTTATGTTATTTGTGGCTATTGCAAGGTTGTTTTTTTTCCTAATTTCTTTCTCAGCCCTCTTGTCTTTTCTATACAAGAGGGCTTCAGATATTTTTTAGCAACTTTGTTTCCAGCCACTTTACTGAAGGTGTTTATCTGCTGTAGTAGTTCTCTGGTAGAATTTTTAGGGTCACTCTTGTATACTATCATATCATCTGTGAATAGTGATACTTTGACTTCTTCCTTTCTGCTTTGTATCCCCTTGATTTCCTTTAGTTGTTTCACTGATATAGCTAGAACTTCCAGTACTATGTTGTGAAAGAAAGGAGAGTGAGCAAACTTGACTTGTCTCTGATTTCAGTGGGATTGATTTTTATTACTTTCCATTTAGTTTGTTATAGGCTTGTTGTATATTATCTTTGCTGTCTTTAGGCATGTGCCTTTTATCTCTGATATCTCCAAGACTTTAAACATTAATTGAGCTTGGATTTTATTAAATGCTTTTCCGCATCAATTGAGATGATCATGTGGTTTTTCTTTTTTAGTTTGTTTATGGGTGGATTAAACTGATGAATTTCTGTATATCGTACCTCCCTGCATGCCTAGAATGAAGCCTACTTGGACATGGTAGATGAGATCTTTGATGTTTTCTTGGATTCATTTTGTGAGTATTTTATTGAGTATTTTTGTTTCAATATTCATAAGAGAGAATGGTCTGAAATTATCTTTCTTAGTGTATCCCTGCCTTTTAGTTAGCTTTTGTGAGGTTTAGGTATCAAGGTGAATGTGGCCTCATAGAATGAGTTTGGTATGTTCCTTCTTTTTTTGTTTTGTGAAATCGTTTGAAGAGTATTAGAGTTACCTCTTCTTTGAAGATCTGGTAGAATTTTGTACTGAAAACATCAGGGTCTGGGCTTTGTTTAGCAGGGAGACTTTTGATGACTGCTTCTATTTCATTAGGGCATGTAGGTCTATTAATTTAATTACCTGATCCAGATTCAACATTGATAAGTGGCAAGAAAATATTCCAATTTGGTTGGAATTTTCAAATTTTGTGGCATATAGACTTTTAAGGTAAAACCTAATGATTTTTTTAAATTTCCTCAGTGTCTGTAATTATACCCCCTTTTATTTTCTGATTTTGCTGATTTGTATAGTGTCTCCCCTGTGTTTTTAGTTATTTAGGCTAAAGGTTTGTCTATCTTTGTCATTTTCCAAGAACCTGCTCTTGCTTTTGTTTATTCTTTGAATTTTTTTCTTTGTTTCTAATTTATTGATTTCTGCCCTAAGTTTGATTATTTATACTCCTCTTGTGTATGTCTGCTTCCTTTTGACTAGGTCTTTCACATGTGTTGTTATGTTGATTTGAGATGTCTCAGATTTCTTTATGAAGGCACTTAGTTCTATGAACTTTCCTCTTACAATTACTTTCATTATGTCTCATTAGTTTGGGTAAGTTGTGCCTTCATTTGTGTTAAATTCTAGAAAGTCTAATTAGTTTATTTCTTCCATAATCCAGCTGTCATTGAGTAGCGTTCAGTTTCTTGCATATACAGGCTGTTTACTATTTTTTTGTTATTATTAAGGTCTAGTTTTAGACCATGTTGTTTTTAATATGATACAAGAGATTATATTGGTATAATATTCTTTTGTTGGAATGTAAACAATTTACCCTTGTTCATTCAAAAGCTGATTTATCTCCTCCATTGTCTGGTTTCAATCCAGATACTGCATTGTGATACTTTTTTATAAACATCACCTGTCTCAAGTTTGCATAAACATGCCACCATTTGTTCTCTATATTGTCAATTAAAACAACCAGCCACAATAATGAGAAATAGAGAGGATAGGGTGAGACATCCTGTTCCAGAGTGGGAGGAAGAGGAAGGAGGCAGCAGAAGAGGAGAAGAGGAGAATCTGCAGTAGAGGGTCTTGGCACCACATGCAGAAATGACCTGGAACTAAGATATCACAAAAAGCAAGTATGATGTGTGAATCTGAATGGTAGGAAACTCTGTGGGCTTAGAGGTTTAGGATGGAGTAACTGTTGGCCAGCATTGTCCTCTAGGTTAATTAATTATATCCTAGTTTCTGTGTGGTGATTTGGTTATACAGCTGTTTAGGAATAACCACTGTGTAACTAAAGATTTATCAATAGTAAATATTAATAACTTACAACAATTAGCACCCAACTAATCTAAGTATCCAGACCCTTTAAATCCTACTTTAATATAATTTGGTGGGGGAGAGAAATAAACTCCCAGTGATACAACTCAAACTTTAAACCTAAAACCTCCCAGATAAATTACTGGCTCTTTAAAAGAGACTCTTAAATATGCCTCAGAGCAAAAGACAGCCTACTGTGGGCAGACCTGAGAATGAACAAAACTGGTTGCCACTACAGTCTAACAAGATGAGAGAAACATTAAAACAGACTTCTCAGAGCTTGGCTGATAATCTCTTCTATGGTTTTAAGACAGAAATAAAGGAAAATTTAGAAATTATGACTATGGTTACATTCATATTCCTCAATTTAACTTTAATAATTGATTTAGCCTTTTATGTGTTCTCAAAGGCAAAGGCTTTAGAAAAGATACTGGAACAATACAACAAACAAGTAGAACAATATAAAGTAAAAAAAATGAAAGTTGAAACAGGACATAAAACAAGAGATACAAAAACATACAGAACATAAGAAAGAACAGGAAAATAGGGCAGAGGTTTTAGAAAAGATACTGGAAAACACAAACAACTAGAACACTATAAAGAAAAAAAATAAGTTAGAAGAGAGGCATAAAACAAGAGATTGAAGTGATTATTGAACAAAACAGAGAGATAGGTGTGAAATATGGGTACAGACCTTAAAAAAAGAGTTTAGAATACTAAGTAAAGAAAATACTCAGGCAGAGGCAAAGGTAATAATAAAGAAAGCCAAACAAAGGTGGTTAGAAAACAAACATTAGCTTATCCAGTCATTGTACAACAGAGACCAGCAGATGATGATCCCCACAGAATTACCATGAG
>JAEOAE010003445.1:0-23286 GCA_036365155.1 Meriones psammophilus
AAGAACCCCCGCCTCATTTTAAGTTAAACATAGCTAACGCCATTTTGTGATACACCCTGTTTTGAAACTCTATAGGCTAGGTGGGGAACTGGAAAATTACTGAAACCGGCTGTGCCTTCCCCCTCGGGATATCTGCGGTCAGGCTGCCCCAGTTGAGCTAAGAAACAACTTGTGTTAACCCCACATCTGTGGAACTGTTCCAGCTGAGATAGGAGATCTGAGAAAAACAACAGGTGGCGCAAGTTAAGGGGTCATCATGACCGTTCTGACCATCCAGTTCCTGGTATCTTGGTGTCCCTGACAAATTATGACGCAAATTGTGGTCTCATTTAAATGTACCAATCAGCTCCCTGTAACCATGCTTTTCGTCAGAACGCAGGCGCTTTCTGCTCTGCAACCCTATAAAAACCCAGCTTTACAACCAGAGGGTGGCAAGTCCTCCAATAGGCTTGGTCGACCCGGGTACCCTGTATCAAATAACCCTCTTGCGGCTTGCATCCAGGCTGGTCTCCTTGTTCCTTGGGAAGCGGGGTCTGCCCTTCTAGAGGCTCTAGCAGGAATCTTTCATTCCTAATTGACCAAGCGACACATGTGATTCCATGTAAAAGTAGGGCTTTGCTTTTCTGTTCTTTTGTTGAAACTTGTTCCTGTGCTGTACAGTGCGTTATATCACTTTTTCAGTTTTCTGTATTCCTAAGAGCGAGTGGCACACATGTGATTTGGATTTTACAAGTAGTGCTTTTTGTGTTTATGTTCTTTCGTTGGAAACTTTTTCCTGTTAGGAACAAGTTAGGGTTAGGGTTAGGGTTAGGGGTTAGGGTTAGGGTTAGGGTTAGCGGCTTAGGGTTAGGGTTAGGGTTAGGGTTAGGGGTTAGGGTTATTGTTTGTTATTCTTAGGGTTAGGGGTTAGGGTTAGGCTTAGGGTTAGGGGCTTAGGGTTAGGGTTAGGGTTATATCACTTTTCAGTTTTCCTGTTATAATAATTGAACAGGCGACACGAATGTGAATTAATTTACAAAGTTGTGCTTTGCGTTTCTGTTCTTCGATGAAAGCGTGTTTTCTTGCTGTACATTTCGATATACTGCTTTTCAATTTTTGTATTCCCTAACTGAGCGAGCAACACACATGTGATTTAGTTTACAAAGTAGTGCTTTGCATTTCTGTTCTTCTGTTGGAAATTTGATTCTGGGCTGTACAGTTCAATATATCACTTTTCAGTTTTCCTGTTATAATAATTGAGCAGGCGAAACATATGTGAATTAGTTTACAATGTTGTACTTTTTTTCGTTTCTGTTCTTCGATGGAAGAAAGGTTTCTATACTGTACAGTTCGTTATATCACTTTTCAGTTTTCCTGTTATAATAATTAAGCGGGCGACACGTATATGAATTAGTTTACAAAGATTTTGCTTTGCTTTTCTGTTCTTTCGATGGAAACTTGTTTCTGTGTGCCTTACAGTGTGTTGAGATAACACTTTTCAGTTTTCCTGTATTCCTAATTGAGTGAGTGGCACACATGTTATTTAGTTTACAAAGTACTGCTTTGCGTTTATGTCCTTTCTTGGAAACTTGTTCCTATTAGGAACAAGTTAGGGTTAGGGTTAGGGTTAGTGTAAGGGTTAGGGTTAGGGTTGGGGGCTTAGGGTTAGGGTTAGGGTTATATCACTTTTCAGTTTTCCTGTTATAATAATTGAACAGGCAGGCAACATGTGAATTAGTTTACAAAGTTGTATTTTGCGTTTCTGTTCTTCGATGGAAACATGTTCTTGTGCTGTACAGGCGAGATAACACTTTTCAGTTTTCCTATATTCCTAATTATGAGCAACACACATGTGATTCCATTTAAAATTAGTGCTTTGCGATTTTGTTCTTTTTTTGTTCAAAACTTGTTCCTGTGCTCTACAGTGCATTATATCACATTTAAGTTTTGCTGTATTCCTAATTTGCAGTGGCACATATGTGATTTAGTTTACAAAGTAGTGCTTTGCGTTTATGTTCTTTTATTTGGAAACTTGTTCCTGTTAGTAACAAGTTAGCGTTAGGTTAGGGTTAGGGTTAGGGTTAGGGTTATATCACTTTTCAGTTTTCCTGTTATAATAATTGATCGGGCGACACGTATGTGAATTAGTTTACAAACTTGTGCTTTGCCTTTCTGTTCTTTCGATGGAAACTTGTTTCTGTGTCTTACAATGAGAGATAACACATTTCAGTTTTCCTGTATGCCTAATTGAGCGAAGCGACACATATGTAATTCCCTTTAAAAGTAGGGCTTTGCTTTTCTGTTCTTTTGTTCGAAACTTGTTCCTGTGCTGTAGTGTGTGTTTTATCACTTTTCAGTTTTCCAGTATTCCTAATTGAGCGAGTGGCACACATGTGATTTAGTTTACAAAGTAGTGATTTGCATTTATGTTCTTTCGTTGGAAACCTGTTCCTCTTAGGAACAAGTTAGGATTAGGGTTAGGGTTAGGGTTATGGTTAGGGTTAGGGTTAGGGATAAGGTTAGGGGTTAGGTTTAGGTTAGGGTTAGGGTTAGGGTTAGGGTTAGGGTTAGGGTAAGGGTTAGGAGCGTAGGGTTCGGGTTAGGGTTATATCACTTTTCAGTTTTCCTGTCATATTAATTGAACAGGCGACAGGAATGTGAATTAGTTTACAAAGTTTTGCTTTGTGTTTCTGTTCTTTCGATGAAAACTTGTTTCTTTGCAGTATATTTCGATATATCGCTTTTCAGTTTTCCTGTATTCCTAATTGAGCAAGCGACACACATGTGATTTAGTTTACCATGTAGTGATTTGTGTTTCTGTTCTTCTGTTGGAAAGTTGATTCTGTGCTGTACAGTGTGATACATCACTTTTCAGTTTTCCCGTTATAATAATTGAACGGGCGACAAGTATGTGAACAAGTTTACAAAGTTGTGCTGTGTGTTTCTGTTCTTTCGATGGAAACTTGTTCTTTGTGCTGTACAGTAGCGTTATATCACTTTTCAGTTTTCCTGTATTCCTAATTGAGCGGTGACACACCTCTGATTTAATTTTACAAAGTTGTGCTTTGCGTTTCTGTTCTTTCGATGGAAACTTGTTCCTGTGCTGTACAGTTTGGTATATCACTTTTTTCAGTTTTCCTGTTATAATAATTGAGCGGACAACACGTTATGTGATTTAGTTTACAACATTGTGCTGCGTTTCTGTTCTTTCGATGGAAACTTGTTCCTGTGCTGTACAGTTTGGTATGTCACTTTTCAGTTTTCCTGTTATAATAATTGAACAGGAGAATCATTATGTGAATTAGTTTACAAAGTTGTGCTTTCTGCGTTTCTGTTCTTCGATGGAAACTTGTTCTTGTGCTGTACAGCGCGTTATATCACTTTTCAGTTTTCCTGTATTCCTAATTGAAGCGGTGACACACCTCTGATTTAGTTTACAAAGTTGTGCTTGCGTTTCTGTTCTTTCGATGGAAACTTGTTCCTGTGCTGTACAGTTTGGTATATCACTTTTCAGTTTTCCTGTTATAATAATTGAACGGGCAACACGTATGTGATTTAGTTTACAACATTGTGCTTTGCGTTTCTGTTCTTTCGATGGAAACTTGTTCCTGTGCTGTACAGTTTGGTATGTCACTTTTCAGTTTTCCTGTTATAATAATTGAACAGGAGATACGTATGTGAATTAGTTTACAAAGTTGTGCTTTGCGTTTCTGTTCTTTCGATGGAAACTTGTTTCTGTGCAGTACAGTGAATTATATCACTTTTCAGTTTTCCTAAATTCCTAATTGAGCAAGTAGCACACATGTGATTTAGTTTACAAAATAGTGCTTTGGGTTTATGTTCTTTGGTTGGATACTTGTTCCTGTTAGTAACAAGTTAAGGTTATGGTTAGGATAAGGGTTAGGGTAAGGGTTAGGGTTAGCCTTAGGGTTAGGTTAGGGTCAGGTTTAGGGTTAGGATTAGGGGTAGGGTTAGTGTTAGGGGCTTAGGGTTACGGTTAGGGTTATATCACTTTTCAGTATTCCTGTTATAATAATTGAACAGGCGACACGAATGTGAATTAGTTTACAAATTTGTGCTTTTGCGTTTCTGTTCTTTCGATGAAAACTTGTTTCTTTGCAGTACATTTGATTTATCACTTTTCAGTTTCCTGTATTCCTAATTGAGTGAGTGACACACATGTGATATAGTTTAGAAAGTAGTGCTTTGATTTTCTGTTCATTTGTTGGAAACTTGTTTCTGTGCTGTACATTGTGATATATCACTTTTCAGTTTTCCTGTTATAATAATTGAGCAGACATACACGTATGTGAATTAGTTCACAAATTTGTGCTTTGTGTTTCTGTTCTTTCGATGAAAACTTGTTTCTTTGCCGTACAGTTCAATATATCACTTTTCAGTTTTCCTGTATTCCTCATTGAATTTAGGCGGCACACATGTGATTCCGTTTACATGTCGTGCTTTGCTTTTTCTGTTCTTTTGTTGGTAACTCCTTCCTGTGCTGTACAGTGCGATATATCACTATTCAGTTTTCCTGCATTCCTAATTGAGCCAGCGACACACATGATGTTTAGTTTACAAAGTATTGCTTTGCGTTTCTGTTCTTTGTTGGAAACTTGTTTCTGTTCTGTACATTGTGATATATCACTTTTCAGTTTTCCTGTTATAATAACTGAAAGGGCCACACATATGTGAATTAGTTTACAAAGTTGTGCTTTGTTTTTCTGTTCTTTCTTTCTTTTTTTTTTTTTTTTTTTTTTAACCATGTTTATAGCAGCTTTATTTGTAATAGCCAGAACCTGGAAACAACCCAGATGTCCATCAATGGAGGAATGGGTATACAAATTGTGGTATTTTTATACAATTGAATACTACTCAGCCATCAAAAGGTGGAAATCATGAAATTTGCAGGCAAATGGTGGGATCTAGAAACAGATCATTCTGAGGGGAAATAACTCATATTTTTAATGTTTTATATTTTTTAAACTTAATCTACCTTATGCAGTCACTGGCTACAACCATTCAATACTTTTGAGAAGTGTTCTCATTTAACATTTCATTCTCTAATTTATCCCTTAAATGAATCAATTTACAAGTCAGATTGAAAACCATTTTCCCGAAGCCTGCCTCTAGCATTCTTATCTCGTTATCGTACATAGTTTACATGCTGTCACTACAATTTTCTCAAAGCCTAACTCTGTCATGTTAATATTTATTAATACATGCAGATCATCATGAAAATCTGAGTAGGTGAAATACATATTTTCATATTCCACTAATAATATTATTTTACTTCATATATATTTGAAATATAGATACACATGTTTGCATGATATATATATATCATGTTTGCATGATATATATATATATATCTTGTCACAATGCCATGTAATTATGAGTACACTGGGCAGTGTTCTAAAAAAGTACTCAAATTTTAAGTTCTGAAACTAAGTTGGATATAACTTTACCATCCTGTGTAACAAATCCAAGTATGAAATTATAGTATTGGAGTATCCATGGCTCACTGTAAAGGGTCAGAGCATAGGGTATTATCTATGTGTTTGAGATCAACATCCAAAAATGGAAAGCTATCGTCTGATTGGTTGTGTTTCTATTCATTCACTTAACTCACATTTATTAAAATTTGACAGTGAATAATGTCAATATTTTAACCTTACCAAGTAAAATATTTTTAAAATTTTCTGGAACTTATTAGAAGATCATAATATGCTACATAGAAAACTTTAGATGACAATGTGGGTTTTGCATTTTAGTCTGTTATATGATGGTTTTATATTTATTGAATTTTATACATTGAATTATCCCTAAATTTCTCAGATGAAGCCTAGTTGATCATGATGGTTGATGTTTTTGATGTGTTTCTGGATTTGTTTTTTTTATCTTTTATTTTTTTTTTTTTTTTTCAATGCAGTTTATTCAGGAAACTTGAACAATCATCTGACCCTGGGAAAGCCAGCCCACTTTAAATAGCCTCTGGGTAGCCAACCTCAGCATGCCACGTGGGCAATGCAGATAGGTCCCACATACATGGAAGCAAGCCAGATCCTCAGCCTTAGCCAAATGTGGAGTTGTTTGTGACAGAGAGCACTCACCATCGGGAAGGTGGAAGGCAGAAACCAGCTTCATCTTTCAGGTGCAGTATTACCCAGCTCTCTACAGTTCCCCCTTTTTGGAGCGCATCAGGCAATAGAGGTCTGATCTCTGATATTAGAAATAAATTGGGACTTTGTACGATGTTCATTTAGGTGTCATCCACCCAAGAGCATCAGACCCGTCCGATACCTTTTTTATCAGAGGCGGGACCTGGGGCATCAACCGCATGCAATCAGACATGCTCTTCTCTGGGTCCAAGGCTGCTGACCCTGAGTGCAGTGCTTAGCCTTGCATCCTGGCGTAACATTTTGGCTTTTATGGTAGCCAACCATGCTTGGGGAGAATGTCCTGCTTCAATGGCTGTAAAGGCCTGAATGGTCATGGCTGCATTACGCTGTTGTGAGACTCTAATCTTGCATATATACCACAGGCAAACCAAGGTGACCAACACCAGAAGGCCTGCTAATGCTCCCATGCCCGCCCCTTCCTTCAGATGATTCATGGCTGCAGCAATCCATGATGATAATCCTGTGGCTAGTCCTGCATCCACTCTGGTAGAATTTACCATGACAATAGCCACTCTCAGCTGGTCCATCGTAGTGTCGAATTCTCCAGTCCAATTACCTAAAAATATAGCTTGACAATTGTTTAGACAGATTTGCAGCACAGGAAAATTCTCATGTTGTATGCTAGTGACACAAAGTCAGCATACTTTCATTGACAGCCAAGTTGAGCCGATTTGCCATAGGGTATCAATTTGCTCCCTGCGAGGTCAAACCTCTGATTGAACACCATCAAACCTCCTTTTAGTTGAGCATTAATTCCTTTTTGTACATCTAAGGCATGAGCTACCTTGGCTAAAAGGTTATTCAGGGTCTGAGCAGTCTGCCCAATATGACTCATGGCTAATGCCGTGGTGGTAGCTCAACAGCCGCCAATGAGATGGCAGTAACAATGGCAGCTGTAATTCCAAGATCCCTTTTCTGTCTGAAGAGAGTCATAGCGTGAGGGCATCAACGGGCACAGTCACCCAGTGGTGCATGTGAGTAACCAGCTAGTAAATTTACTAGCATTACAGCATTGGGCAAAAATCAAGTATCATTACTACAATTACTTGGCTCTATCTGGCTAATAATGAATAAAAATGGGGGATGTAAACAAACAGGTGTGGGCTTATAGGAAATATTATGAGAAGCCTTAACCCCCTCATTGGAACATGCTGCATTGGTTCTAGAACTAGCAGTGGTGGTGTCCGAGGTCTGAGTAGGTTCAGGAGACCATTGCCCCAGGGCGAGGCGTGCTCCATGTAAATTGACTAACTCCATGTTTTCCTCCACTTTTGAAAGACATTTAAGGTTCTTAAATTATTATTTTTTCCCTTTTTTTAAATTTTTCATCAATTACACTTTTTTCACTCTGCATCCCCCCAAAAGCCCCTCCCTCCCCTCCCAATTCCACCCTTCTTTCTTACTCTGGATGCCAGCCCCTCCCCAAGTCCACTGAAAGGGGAGGTTCTCCTCTCCTTTCTGATCTTACTCCATCAGTTCACATCAAAAGTGGCTGCATTGTCTACTATGGCCTGGTAAGGTTGCTCCCCCTCAGGAGGAGGTGACTAAAGAACAGGCCAGTCAGTTCATGTCATAGGCAGCCCCTCTTCTCATTACTATGTAACCCAATTGGACTCTGAACTGCCCTGGGCTACATCTGTGCAGGGGTTCTGGGTTATCTCTATGAATAGTCCTTGGTTGGAGTATGAGTCTCTGGGAAGTTCCCTGTGTTCAAATTTTCTTGTTCTGTTGCTCTCCTTGTGGAGACCCTGTCCTCTCCAGCTCTTGCTCTTTCCCAGTTCTTACATAAAATTCCATTCACTCTGCCCAACAGTTGCCCATCAGGCTTAGCTTCTGCTTTGATAGTCTGTAGGGCAGAGGCTTTCAGAGACCCTCTGTGGTAGGTTCCTAGGTTGTTTCCTGTTTTCTTCTTCTTCTGATGTCCATCCTCTTTGCCTTTCCGGATGGGGATTAGACATTTTAGTTGGGGTCCTCTCTCTTGCTTAGTTTCTTTATATGCACAGGTTTTAGTGGGTTTGTCCTATATTGTATGTCTATATGAATGAGTATATACCATGTGTGTCTTTTTGCTTCTGGGACAACTCACTCAGGATGATCCTTTCCAGATCCCACCATTTACCTGCATATTTCATGATTTCCTCATTTTTCATTGCTGAGTAATATTCCATTGTGTAGATGTACCACATTTTCTGCATCCATTCTTCAGTTGAGGGGCATCTGGGTTGTTTCCAGCTTCTGGCTTTTACAAATAAAGCTGCTACGAACAAGGCTGAGCAAATTTCCTTTTTGTGTGCTTGAGCCTCTTTTGGATATATGCTTAGGAGTGGTATGGCTGGATCTTGGGGAAGCACTATTCCTAGTTTTCTGAGAAAACGCCAGATTGATTTCCAGAGTGGTTGTACCAGTTTACATTCCCACCAGCAGTGGAGAAGCGTTCCTCTTTCTCCACAACCTCTCCAGCATGTGTTGTCACTTGAGTTTTTGATCTTGGCCATTCTCATGGGTGTAAGGTGAAATCTCAGGGTTGTTTTCATTTACATTTCCCTAATGGCTAGTGAGGTTGAGCATTTCTTTAAGTGCTTCTCTGCCATTCGGTATTCCTCTACAGAGAATTCTCTGTTTAGCTCTGTTCCCCATTTTTTAAGTGGGTTACTTAGTTTGCTGCTTTTCAGTTTCTTTAGTTCTTTATATATACTCGATATGAGTCCTCTGTCAGATAAAGGGTTGGTGAAGATTCTTTCCCAATCTGTAGGAGGTCGCTTTGTTTTGATGACGGTGTCCTTTGCTTTGCAGAAGCTTTTCAGTTTCATGAGGTCCCGTTTATTGATTGTTGCTCTTAGAGCCTGTGCTGTTGGAGTTCTGTTCAGGAAGATTTCCCCTGTACCAATGAGTTCTAGGGTATTCCCCACTTTTTTTTTCAAGCCGATTTAATGTGTCTGGTTTTATGTTGAGGTCTTTGATCCACTTGGACTTCAGTTTTGTGCAGTGTGATAAGTATGGATCTATTTTCATTTTTCTACATGTAGACATCCAGTTGGACCAGCACCATTTGTTGAAGATGCTATCTTTTTTCCATTGTATGGTTTTGGCGTCTTTGTCAAATATCAGGTGTCCATAAGTGTGTGGGTTTATTTCTGGGTCCCCTGTTCGGTTCCATTGATCCACCATTCTGTTTCTATGCCAGTACCATGCAGTTTTTGCTCTATAGTACATCTTAAGATCAGGGATGGAGATACCTCCAGAAGATCTTTTATTGTAGAGGATTGTTTTAGCAATTCTGGGTTTCTTGTTATTCCATATGAAGTTGAGAATTTTTCTTTCCAAGTCTGTAAAGAATTGTGTTGGTAATTTGATGGGCATTGCATTGAATCTGTAGATTGCTTTTGGTAAGATGGCCATTTTTACTATGTTAATCCAACCAAGCCATGAGCATCGGAGATCTTTCCATCTTCTCATATCTTCTTCTAGTTCTTTCTTTAGAGATTTGAAATTTTTTCATACAAGTCTTTGACTTCCTTGGTTAAGGTTACTCGAGGTACCTTATGTCATTTGTGGCTATTGTGAAGGGTGTTGTTTCCCTAATTTCTTTCTCAGCCCTTTTGTCTTTTTTATACAGGAGGGCTACTGATTTTTTTGAGTTAATTTTGTATCCGGCCACTTTGCTGAAGGTGTTTATCAGCTGTAGGTGTTCCCTGGTAGAGATTTTGGGGTCACTCACGTATACCATCATATCATCTGCAAATAGTGATAATTTGACTTCTTCCTTTCCAATTTGTATCCCCTTGATCTCCTTCAACTGTCTTATTGCTCTAGCAAGGACTTCCAGAACTATGTTGAAGAGATATGGAGAGTGTGGGCAGCCTTGTCTTGTCCTTGATTTCAGTGGGATTGCTTTAAGTTTCTCTCCGTTCAGTTTGATGTTGGCTATAGGTTTGCTGTATATCGCCTTTACTATGTTTAGATATGTGCCTTGTATCCCTGATCTCTCCAATACTTTAAACATGAATGGATGTTGGATTTTGTCAAAGGCTTTTTCAGCATCTAGGGAGATTATCATGTGGTTTTTTTTTTTTTCTTTCAATTTGTTAATATGGTGTATCACATTGATGGATTTCCGTATGTTGAACCATCCCTGCATACCTGGGATGAAGCCTACTTGATCATGGTGGATGATATCTTTGATGTGTTCTTGTATTGGTTTTGAGTATTTTGTTGAGTATTTTTGCATCAATGTTCATAAGGGAGATTGGCCTGAAATTCTCTTTCTTTGTTGAGTCTTTGTGAGATTTAGGTACCAAGGTGACTGTGGCTTCATAGAATGAGTTTGGTAATGCTCCTTCTGTTTCCATTTTGTGGAATAGTTTGAAGAGAGTTGGTGTTAGCTCTTCTTTGAATGTTTGGTAGAATTCTGCGCTGAAACCATCAAGGTCCTGGGCTTTTTTTGGATGGGAGAATTTCGATGACTGCTTCTATTTCCTTGGGGATATAGGACTATTTAATTGATTTACCTGGTCCTGATTTAGCTTTGGTAAGTGGAATCGATCAAGAAAATTGTCCATTTCATTTAAATTTTCAAATTTTGTTCAGTATAGACTTTTGAAGTAAGTCCTAATGATTGCTTAGATTTCCTCAGTGTCTGTAGTTATGTCCCCCTTTTCATTTCTGATTTTGTTGATTTGGATGGTGTCTCACTGCCTTTTAGTTAGCTTGGCTAAGGGTTTGTCTATCTTGTTGATTTTCTCAAAGAACCAGCTCTTGGTTTCATTGATTCTTTGAATTGTTTTATTTGTTTCTAATTGATTGATTTCAGCCCTGAGTTTGATTATTTCCAGCCGTCTGCTCCTTCTTGGTGTGTCTGCTTCTTCTTTTTCTAGGGTTTTTAAGTGAGCCATTAAGTTGCTTGAATCGCTGTCTCAAATTTCTTCTTGAAGGCACTTTAGTGCTATGAACTTTCATCTTAGCACTGCTTTCATTGTGTCCCACAAGTTTGGGTATGTTGTGTCTTCATTTTCATTGAGTTCTAGGAAGATTTTAATTTCTTTCTTTATTTCTTCCCTGAACCAGCTGTCTTTTAGTAGCAAGTTGTTCAGTTTCCATGTATGTGTAGGCTTTTTGCTATTTCTGTTGTTACTGAGGTCCAGCTTTATTCCATGGTGATCCGACAGGATACAAGGGATTATTTCAATCTTCCTGTATTTGTTGAGGCTTGCTTTGTGACCAACTATGTGGTCTATTTTGGAGAAGGTTCCATGAGGTACTGAGAAGAAGGTAAATTCTTTTGTGTTTGGGTGTAGGGTTCTGTAAATATCTGTTAGGTCCATTTGGTTCATTACCTCTGTTAGAATATTGTTTCTTTGTTTAATTTCTGTTTTGTTGACCTGTCCTTTGTTGAGAGTGGGGTGTTGAAGTCTCCTACTATTAGTGTGTGGGGAGCTATATGTGGTTTAAATTTTATCAATGTTTCTTTCACAAATGTGGGTGCCCTTGTATTTGGGGCATAGATGTTCAGGATTGTGATGTCTTCTTGGTGGAATTTTCCCTTGATGAGTATGAAGTGTCCTTCCCCATCTCTTTTGATTAATTTTGGTTGAAAGACTATTTTATCAGATATTAGAATGGCTACTCCTGCTTGCTTCTTGGGTCCATTTGCTTGAAAAGCTGTCTTCCATCCCTTTACCCTCAGGTAATGTCTATCTTTGTGTCTTAGGTGTGTTTCTTGTATACAACAGATTGCTGGGTTTTGTTTACGCATCCATTCTGTTAGTCTGTGTCTTTTATTGAGAATTCAGTCCATTGATATTGAGAGAGTAATGACCAGTGGCTGTTAAATCCTTTGACTTTGATGTTGGCTGTGGTCATACGGTTGTGTGCTTGGTTGCTTTTTGTTTTACTGAAGTGAGGTTATTTATTTCCTGTGTTTTCTTAAATGTAGCTAGCTTTCTTGGGTTGTGAGTACTGCTGTGGTGTCTCAGAGCACTCAGTTCTGTCTGTTTGCAATCTGCAGTCTGCTAGACTTTCCCTAGGTGACCACAGCAGCACTGTTTCTTCCTTCTCTGTGGGGTCCTCTCCGGACAGGGGTTCCCAGTCCCTGTTGTACTGGGACGCACAGCTTGTCTGAACCACTGAGCTGAGCGCAAAGCTCTTTGTGCGCAGCAGGAGCTCGGCTGTGATGGCGGAAGAGACTTTCCAGCGAGAGACTGGGTGACCTGTGATCAGACCCGCAACCCTGCTTCCCTGTGGGGTCCCCCGAGACTGGGACTCCCAGTCTCAGGTACCCTCGTGCCCACGGATCAGCCTGGGAAATTTCTCTGTGGGGTCCTCTCCGGACAGGGGTTCCCAGTCCCTGTTGTACTGGGGCGCACAGGTTGTCTGTACCACTGAGCTGGCGCCAAAGCTCTCTGTGCGCAGCAGGAGCTCGGCTCTGATGGTGGCAGAGAATTTCGGAGAGAGACTGGGTGAACTGCGATCAGACCCGCAACCCTGTTTCCCCGTGGGGTCCGCCAGAGACTGGGACTCCCAGTCTCAGGTACCCTTGTGCCCACGGATCAGTCTGGGGAAGTGGCAGGGACCCGCCCGCTTGCGGCTCCAGCCCGGAGACCCAAAGCCTGAGTTACCAGGGATTTCTTCCGGGTTCTGGCTGTGCAGCCTAGAGTGGACCAACTGATTCCCACGCCGTGGGAGCCTCCCCTCAACTGGGAAACATGATCGATGTAGTTTCAGGGCCCTGAGTTCAGACTCCTGGTCTCTGCCTTGATAGTGCTGTCTTGCTGCTCAGAAGTGCTGTTTTCCCGGCGCCACCATCTTGGCTCCAAGGCACTACTTTTAAACGGAATCACATGTGTGTCGCTCGCTCAATTAGGAATACAGGAAAACTGAAAAGTGTTACCTCGCATTGTACGGCACAGAAACAAGTTTTCATCGAAAGAACAGAAATGCAAAGCACAACTTTGTAAACTAATTCACATCCGTGTCGCCCGTTCAATTATTATAACAGGAAAACTGAAAAGTGATACATCACACTGTACAGCACAGAAACAAGTTTCCAAAGAAGAACAAAAAGCGCAAAGCACTACTTTGTAAACTAAATCACATGTGTGTCGCTCGCTCAATTAGGATTACAGGAAAACTGGCGATATATCGAAATGTATAGCAAAAAACAAGTTTTCATCAAAAGAACAAGCATAAAGCACAACTTTGTAAACTAATTCACATTTGTGTCGCCTGTTCAATTATTATAACAGGAAAATTGAAAGGGATTTAACCTAACCCTAACCCTACGCCTAACCTAACCCTAGCCGTAAACCTAACCATAACCTAACCTGTAACCCTAAACCTACCCTAACCTAACCCTACCTAAACCTAACGTTAACCCTAACCTAACCTAACCTAACCTAACTTGTTCCAAACAGGAACAAGTTTCCAACGAAAGAACAAAACCCAAAGCACTACTTTGTAAACTAAATCACATGTGTGCCACTCGCTCAATTAGGAAAACTGAAAAAGTGATATAACGCGCTGTACAACACAGGAACAAGTTTGAAGGAAAGAAGAGAAAAACAAAGCAATACTTTTAAAGCGGAATCACATGTGTGTCGCTTGCTCAATCAGGTATCCAGGAAAACTGAAAAGTGTTACCTTGCACTGTATGGCACAGGAACAAGTTTCCATCGAAAGAACAGAAACTTAAAGCACAACTTTGTAAACTAATTCACACACGTGTCGCCCGTTCAATTTTATAACAGGAAAACTGAAAAGTTTTATCTCGCACTGTCTGGCATAGAAACAAGTTTCAAACAGAAGAACAAAAGCATAAAGCACTACTTTGTAAATTAAATCACATGTGTGTTGCTCCCTCAATTAGGAATACAGGAAAACTGAAAAGCGATATATCGAAATGTATGGCAAAGAAACAAGTTTTCATCGAAAGACCAGAAAGCATAAAGTAGAACTTTGTAAACTAATTTACATTCATGTCGCCTGTTCAATTATTATAACAGGAAAACTGAAAAGTGATATAACCTAACCTAACCCTAACCCTAACCCTAATCCTAACCGTAACCTAACCCTAACCTAAAGCTACCCTAACCTAACCCTAACCCTAACCCCTAACCCTAACCCTAACCTAACTTGTTCCTAACAGGAACAAGTTTCCAAAAAGAAAGAACATAAGCGCAAAGCACTACTTTGTGAACTAAATCACATGTGTGCCACTCGCTCAATTAGGAATACAGGAAAACTGAAAAGTGATATCTCCCACTGTAGTGCTCAGAAACAAGTTTCCAAGAAAAAGAACAGAAAGGCAAAGCACAACTTTGTAAACTAATTACCATGTGTGTTGCCTGCACAATTAGGAATATAGGGAAAACTGAAAAGTGATATCTCCCACTGTAGTGCACAGAAACAAGTTTCCAACAAAGAACAGAAAGGCAAAGCACAACTTTGGAAAGTAAATCACATGTGTGTCGACGTTCAATTAGGAATATGGAAAACTGAAAAGTGATATCTCTCACTGTAGTGCACAGACACGTTTCCAACGAAAAAAAACAGAAATGTAACGCACAACTTTGTAAACTAAGTAACATGTGTGTCCCCTGCATAATTAGGAACACAGGAAAACTGAAAAGTGATATCTTCCATTTTAGAGCACAGAAAGAAGTTTCCCATGAAAGAACAGAAGCGCAAAAAGCACAAATATGGAAACTAAATCACATGTGTGTCTCCCATTCAATTAGGAATACAGGAAAACTGAAAAGTGATATCTCCACTGTAGTGCAGAGAAACAAGTTTCAAAAAAACAATAGAAAGGCAAAGTACAACTTTGGAAACTAAATCACATGTGTGTCGCATGTTCAATTAGGAATACAGGAACACTGAAAAGAGATATCTTGCACTATACATCACAGAAACAAGTTTCCAACAAAGAACAGAAATGTAAAGCACAACTTGGTAAACTAAGTAACATGTGTGTTGCCCGCTCAATTAGGAATACAGGAAAACTGAAAAGGGATATCTCTTAATGTACTTCAAAGATACAAGTTTTCAACGAAAGAACAGAAATGTAAAGCACAACATTTTAAACTAAGTAACATGTGTTAAGCCTGCACAATTAGGAATACAGGAAAACTGAAAAGTGATATAACTCACTGTACAGCACAGGAACAAATTTCGAACAAAAGAGCAGAAAAGCAAAGCACTACTTTTAAACAGAATCACATGTGTGTCGCTCGCTCAATTAGGAATACAGGAAAACTGAAAATGTTATCTCGCACTATGCGGCACAGGAACAAGTTTCCATCGAAAGAACAGAAACGCAAATGACAACTTTGTAAACTAATTCACATAACATTAATCGTCCATTCAATTATTATAACAGGAAAACTGAGAAGTGATATATCGAATTGTACAGCACAGGAACAAGTTTCCATCGAAAGAACAGAAGCGCATAAGCACAACTTTGTAAACTAAATCACATGTGTGCCACTCGCTCAATTAGTAATACAGGAAAACTGAAAAGTGGTATAATGCACTGTACAGCACAGGAACAAGTTTCAAAGAAGAACAGAAAAGCAAAGCACTACTTTTACACGGAATCACATGTGTGTCACTCGCTCAATTAGGAATACAGGAAAACTGAAAAGTGTTATCTCGCACTATACGGCACAGAAATAAGTTTCCATCGAAGAAGAGAAGCATAAAAGCACAACTTTTTAAACTAATTAACATATTTGTCAGCGTTCAATTATTATAACAGGAAAACTGAAAAGTGATATAGCGAACTGTACAGCACGGGAACAAGTTTCCATCGAAGAACAGAAATGCAAAGCAAAACTTTTGTAAACTAATTCACATTCGTGTCGCCTGTTCAATTATTATAACAGGAAAACTGAAGGTGACATAACCCTAACCTAACCCTAAGCCTAACCCTAACCCTAACCCTAACACCTAACCTAAACTTAACCTAAACTTAACCCTAACCCTAACCCTACCCTAACCCTAAGCCTAACCTAATCCTAAACCTAACCCTAACTTGTTCCTAACAGGAAAAGTTTCCAACGAAAAGAACATAAGCGCAAAGCACTACTTTGTAAACTAAATCACATGTGTGCCCCTCGCTCAATTAGGAATACAGGAAAACTGAAAAGTGATATAATGCACTGTACAGCACAGGAAAAGGTTTCGAACTAAAGAACAGAAAAGCAAAGCCCTACTGTTACACGGAATCACATGTGTGTTACTCGCTCAATTAGGAATACAGGAAAACTGAATAGTGTTATCTCGCACTGTACCGCACAGAAACAAGTTTCCATCGAAAGAACAGAAATGCAAAGCACAACTTTGTAAACTTATTCACATACGTGTTGCCCGATCAATTATTATAACAGGAAAACTGAAAAGTGATATATCGCATTGTACAGCACAGAAAGAAGTTTCCAACGAAAGAATAGAAATGTAAAGCACAACTTTTTAAACTAAGTAACATGTGTGAAGCCTGCACAATTAGGAATACAGGAAAACTGAAAAGTGATATATCGAAATGTACAGCACAGGAACAAGTTTCCATTGAAAGAAAAGAAAATAAAGCAAAACTTTGTGAACAGTTCCCATACGTGTAGCCCGTTCAATTATTATTAATAGGAAAACTCAACAGTGATATATCACATTGTACAGCACAGAAACAAGTTTCCATCAGAAGAATAGAAACACAACACCCTACTTTGTAAACTAAATCACATGTGTGTTGCTCGATCAATTAGGAATACCGGAAACCTGAAAAGTGATATATCGAAATGTATGGCAAAGAAAAACAAGGTTCTTGAAAGAACAGAAAGCATAAAGCACAACTTTAAAAAGTAATTCACATTTCGTGTCGCCTGTTCAATTATTATAACAGGAAAACTGAAAAGTGATATAACCTAACCCTAACCAGTGAGCCCCTAACTAACCCTAACCTAACCTAACACTAAACCCTAACCGTAACCCTAATCAGACACCAAGCCCCTTACCCTTGCACCTAACCCTGCCTAACCCTAACCTAACCTAACACTAACCATAACGTAACTTGTTAATAACAGGAACAATTTTCCAACGAAAGAACATAAAAGCAAATCACTACATTGTAAACTAAATCACATGTGTGCCACTTGCTCAATTAGGAATACAGGAAAACTGAAATGTGATATAATGCACTGTATAGCACAGGAACAAGTTTCGAACCAAAGAACAGAAAAGAAAAGCACTACTTTTAATCGGAATCACATGTGTGTCGCTCGCTCAATTAGGAATACAGGAAAACTGAAAAGTGTTATCTCGCACTGTACAGCACAGAAACAAGTTTCCATAGAAAGAACAGAAATGCAAAGCACAACTTTGTAAACTATTTCACATACGTGTTGCCCGTTCAATTATTAAAACAGGAAATCTATGTAGTGATATATCACAGTGTACAGCACAGAAAAATTTTCCAACAGAAGAACAGAAACACAAAGCACTACTTTGTAAACTAAATCACATGTGTGTCGCTAGCTCAATTAGGAATACAGGAAAACTGAAAAGTGATATAACGCACTGTACAGCACAGGAACAAATTTCAAAGTAAAGAACAGAAAAGCAAACCACTACTTTTAATCGGAATCACATGTGTGTCGCTTGCACAATTAGGAATACAGGAAAACTAAAAAGTGTTATCTCTTGACTGTGCGGCAAAGAAACAAGTTTTCATCGGAAGAACAGAAACACAAAGCACAACTTTGTAAACTAATTCACGACGTGTCGCCTGTTTAATTATTATAACAGGAAAACTAAAAAGTGATATAACCCTATCCCTAACCCTAACCTAACCTAACCCCTAACCTAACCTAACCCTAACCCTACCTAACCCTAAACCTAAACCTAACCCTAACTCAACCCTAACTTGTTCCTCACAGGAACAAGTTTCCAATGAAAGAACATAAACGCAAAGAACTACTTTATAAACTAAATCTCATGTGTGTCACTAGCTCAATTAGGAATACAGGAAAACTGAAAAGTGATATAACGCATTGTACAGTACAGGAACAAGTTTCCAACGAAAGGACAGAAAAGCAAAGCACTACTTTTAAACGAAATCACATGTTTGTCACTTGCTTCAATCAGGAATACAGGAAAACTGAAAAGTGTTATCTCGCACTGTAAGGCACAGAAACAAGTTTCCATTGAAAGAACAAAAATGCTTAGGTTCTTTAGATGCACAGGCTTTAGTGGGTTTGTCCTATTTTGTATGTCTATGTGAGTGAGTATATACCATGTGTGTCTTTTTGCTTCTGGGACAACTCACTCAGGATGATCCTTTCCAGATCCCACCATTTACCTGCAAATTTCATGATTTCCTCATTTTTCATTGCTGAGTAATATTCCATTGTGTAGATGTAACACATTTTCTGCATCCATTCTTCAGTTGAGGGGCATCTGGGTTGTTTCCAGCTTCTGGCTTTTACAAATAAAGCTGCTACGAACATGGTTGAGCAAATTTCCTTTTTGTGTGCTTGAGCCTCTTTTGGATATATGCCTAAGAGTGGTATGGCTGGATCTTGGGAAGCACTATTCTAGTTTTCTGAGAAAACGCCAGATTGATTTCAGAGTGGTTGTACCAGTTTACATTCCCACCAGCAGTGGAGAAGGGTTCCTCTTTCTCCACAACCTCTCTAGCATGTGTTGTCACTTGAGTTTTTGATCTTGGCCATTCTCATGGGTGTAAGGTGAAATCCCAGGGTTGTTTTCATTTGCATTTCCCTAATGGCTAGTGAGGTTGAGCATTTCTTTAAGTGCTTCTCTGCCATTCGGTATTCCTCTACAGAGAATTCTCTGTTTAGCTCTGTTCCCCATATTTTATGTGGGTTACTTGGTTTGCTGCTTTTCAGTTTCTTTAGTTCTTTATATATACTTGATATGAGTCCTCTGTCAGATAAAGGGTTGGTGAAGATTCTTTCCCAATCTGTAGGAGATCGCTTTGTTTTGATGACGGTGTCCTTTGTTTTGCAGAAGCTTTTCAGTTTCATGAGGTCCCATTTATTGATTGTTGCTCCTAGAGCCTGTGCTGTTTGAGTTTTGCTAAGCAAGAGAGAGGACCCTAACTAAAATGTCTAATCCCCATCTGGAAAGGCAAAGAGGATGGACATCAGAAGAAGAAGAAAAAAGGAAACAACCTAGGAACCTACCACAGAGGGTCTCTGAAAGCCTCTGCCCTACAGACTATCAAAGCAGAAGCTAAGCCTGATGTGGAATTGTTGGGCAGAGTGAATGGAATTTTATGTAAGAACTGGGAAACAGTAAGAGCTGGAGAGAACAGGTTCTCCACAAGGAGAGCAATAGAACAAGAAAATTTGAACACAGGGAACTTCCCAGAGACTCATACTCCAACCAAGGACTATTCATAGAGATAACCCAGAACCCCTGCACAGATGTAGCCCAGGGCAGTTCAGAGTCCAATTGGGTTACATAGTAATGAGAAGAGGGGCTGCCTCTGACATGAACTGACTGGCCTGCTCTTTAGTCACCTCCTCCTGAGGGGGAGCAACCTTACCAGGCCATAGTAGAGGACAATGCAGCCACTTTTGATGTGAACTGATGGAGTAAGATCAGAAAGGAGAGGAGAACCTCCCCTATCAGTGGACTTGGGGAGTGGCATGCATGCAGAGGGAGGAAGGAGGGCTAGGGCTAGGGTTAGGGTTGGGGTTATGGTTAGGGTTAGGGTTAGGGTTGGGTTAGAGTTAGAGTTAGGGTTCGGGTTAGTGTTAGGGTTAAGGTTAGGTGAGTGTTAGGGTTAGGGGCTTAGGTTAGGGTTAGGGTTAGGGGTTAAGGTTAGCGTGAGTGTTATGGTTAGGGTTAGGTTTTTATCACTTTTCAATTTTCCTGTTATAATAATTGAACAGGCGACATGAATGTGAATTAGTTTACAAAGTTGTGCTTTGCATTTCTGTTCTTTTGATGAAAACTTGTTTCTTTGCTGTACATTTCGATATATCGCTTTTCCAGTTTCCTGTATTCCTAATTGAGCGAGTGACATACAAGTGATTTAGTTTACAAAGTAGTGCTTTCCATTTCTGTTCTTCTGATGGAAACTTCTTCATGTGCTGTACAGTTGGATATATCATTTTTCAGTTTTCCTGTTATAATATTTGAGCAGGCAATACATTATGTGAATTAGTTTACAAAGTTATGCCTTGCGTTTCTGTTCTTTCAAAGGAAACTTGTTTTGTGTGCTGTACAGTGCGACATAATACTTTTCAGTTTTCCTGTATTCCTAATTGAGTTAGTGACATACATGTGATTCCGTTTAAAAGTAGTGCTTTGCTTTTCTACTCTTTCATTCTAAACTTGTTCCTGTGCTGTGCAGTGCATTATATCACTTTTCAGTTTTCCGTATTCCTAATTGATCAGTGGCACACATGTGATTTAGTTTACAAAAGTACTGCTTTGCGTTTATGTTCTTTCCTTGGAAACTTGTTCCTGGTAGGAAAAATTTAGGGTTAGGGTTAGAGTTAGGGTTATGTTTAGGGTTAGGGTTAGGTAGGGGTTAGGGTTAGGGTTAGGGTTAGGGTTAGTGGTTAGGGTTAGGAGTTAGGGTTAGGGTTACGGGCTTAGCGTTAGGTTAGGGTTATATCACTTTTCAGTTTTACTATTATAATAATTGAACAGGCGACACAAATGTGAATTAGTTTACAAAGTTGTGCTTTGAGTTTCTGTTCTTTTGATGAAAACTTGTTTCTTTGCCTTACATTTCAACATATCGCTTTTCAGTTTTCCTGTATTCCTAATTGAGCGAGTGACACAGATGTGATTCCATTTAAAAGTAGTGCATTGCTTCCCCTGTTCTTTCACTCGAAATTGTTCCTGTGCTGTACAATGCGATATATCACTTCTCAGTGTTCCTGTATTCCTAATTTTTGAGCGACACATGTGATTTAGTTTACAAAGTAGTGCTTTGAGTTTCTGTTCTTCTGTTGAAATTGTTTCTTTGCTGTACAGTGTGATATATCATTTTCATTTTTCCTGTTATAATAATTGAACAGGCTAAACATATGTGAATTAGTTTACAAAGTTGTGCTTTATGTTTTCTGTTCTTTCCATGGAAACTTGTTTGTGTGCTGTACAGTGTGTAGATAACACTTTTCCGTTTTTCCTCTATTCCTAATAGAGAGAGCGAAACACATGTAATTCCATTTAAAAGTATTGCTTTGCTTTTCTGTTCTTCTGTTTGAAACTTGTTTCTGGGCTGTACAGTGTGATATATCACTTTTCAGTTTCCTGTATTCCTAATTGATCAGGTGGCACACATGTGACTTAGTTTACAAAGTACTGCTTTGCGTTTATGTTTCTTTCGTTGGAAACTTGTTCCTATTAGGAACAAGTTAGGGTTAGGGTTAGGGTTAGGTTTAGGGTTAGGGTTAGGGTAGGGTTAGTGTTAGGTTAGGGTTAGGGTTAAGATTAGGTTTAGGGGTTAGGGTTAGCGTTTGTGTTAGGGTTAGGGTTAGGGTTATATCACCTTTCAGTTTTCCTATTATAATAATTGAACAGGCGACACAACTGTGAATTAGTTTACAAAGTTGTGCTGTGAGTTTCTGTTCTTTTGATGAAAACTTGTTTCTTTGCCTTACATTTCAACATATCGCTTTTCAGTTTTCCGAATTCCTAATTGAGGGAGTGGCACTCATGTGATGTACTTTACAAAGTAGTGTTTTGCGTTTATTTTCTTTCGTTGGAAACTTGTTCCAGTTAGGAACACGTTAGGGTTAGTGTTAGTGTTAGTGTTAGTGTTAGTGTTAGTGTTAGTGTTAGGGTTAGGGTTAGGGTTAGGGTTAGGGTTAGAGTTAGGGTTAGGATAGGGTTAGGGTTAGGGTTAGGGTGAGGGTTAGGGGTTGAGGTTAGGGTTAGTGTTAGGGCTAAGGGCTTAGGGTTGGGTTAGGGTTATATCACTTTTCAGATTTCCTGTTATAATAATTGAAGAGTTGACACTAATGTGAATTAGTTTTCAAAGTTGTGCTTTTCGTTTCTGTTCTTTCGATTAAAACTTGTATCTTGCCGTACATTTCGATATATCAATTTTCAGTTTTCCTGTTATAATAATTGAACAGGCAACACTTAATGTGAATTAGTTTACAAAGTTGTGCTTGGTTTCTGTTCTTTCGATGAAAACTTGTTCCTGTGTTGTACAGTTGGATATATCATTATTCAGTTTTCCTGTTACAATAATTGAACAGGCGACATGAATGTGAATTAGTTTACAAAGTTGTGTTTTGCATTTCTGTTCTTTCAATGAAAACTTGTTTCTTTGCCTTACATTTCGATATATCTTTTTTAAGTTTTCCTGTATTCCTAATTGAGCTAGCGAAACACATTTGATTTAGTTTACAAAGTAGTGCTTTGCGTTTCTGTTCTTCTGTTGTATCTGTGCTGTACAGTGTGAAATATCACTTTTCAGTTTTCCTGTTATAATAAGTGAACGGGCCACACATATGTGAATTAGTTTACAAAGTTGTGCTTTGCGTTACTGTTCTTTCGATGGAAACTTGTTTCTGTGCCATACAGCACGAGATAACACTTTTCACTTTTCCTGTATTCCTAATTGAGTGAGTGGCACACATGTGATTAAGTTTAAAATGTAGTGCTTTGCGTTTATATTCTTTCGTTGGAAACTAGTTCCTCTTAGGGTTAGAGGCTTAGGGTTAGGGTTAGGGTTATATCACTTTTCAGTTTTCCTGTTATAATAATTGAACAGGCAACACGAATGTGAATTAGTTTACAAAGTTGTGCTTGGTTTCTGTTCTTTTGATGAAAACTTGTTCCTGTGTTGTACAGTTGGATATATCATTATTCAGTTTTCCTGTTACAATAATTGAACAGGCGACATGAATGTGAATTAGTTTACAAAGTTGTGCTTTGCATTTCTGTTCTTTCGATGAAAACTGGTTTTTTTGCCGTACATTTCGATATATCGCTTTTCAGTTTTCCTGTATTCCTAATTGAGCGAGCAACACACATGTGATTTAATTTACAAAGTAGTGCTTTGCGTTTCGGTTCTTCTTTTAGAAACTTGTTTCTGTGATGTACAGTTTGATATATCAATTTTCAGTTTTCCTGTTATAGTAAT
>JAEOAE010003695.1:0-24815 GCA_036365155.1 Meriones psammophilus
AGTGATATATCGCGGTGTACAGCACAGGAAAAGTTTCCAGCGAAAGAACAAAATATAGCACTACTTTTAAATGGATCACATGTGTGTTGCTTGCTCCACTAGGAATACAGGAAAACTGAAAAGGTGTTATCTCGAACTGTACTGCACAGAAACAATTTTCCTGAAAGAACAGACATTTAAAGCACAATCTTGTAAACTAATTCACATGTATGTAAGCCCTATTCAATTATTATAAAAGGAAACTGAAAGTGATATAACCTAACCCAACTCCCATGACCACTAATTCTACTTGAGTGGATTCATCGCCGGCAGATGAACTTATTACTCTGGGTTTCTTCTGCCTTTTTCTTTACTTTTAAGATTGTAGGGGTTGGAATGTTTGGTGCAACACTATGTTGGGGCTTAGTGTTTTTTACTCTGTTGTTCTGCAAACTCAATACCCAATATAAACTTGTCGCGTCGTCGTAAAACACTTGTGGCCTTGAAACAAGGATCATCTCCCAAAATTTGGTTATCCATGTTAAAAATTAAAACAGACTGTGACACTCAGTCGATGCACCTCAGGGGTTTACCCATTGCCCTGAGTCGATGGTGATCCCAAGTCAATATTTGCCTTTGCCTGCGGCTGTGGTGCCTAGATAGGGAGGATGACAGCCCTTGCACTCCTGGAATTTTGTTCCATTGCAATTGAATGTGTCTACCTCCTTTTTAATCTTCTCCCTTAGCCCCTGCACCCAGAGGGACTTGTCTCCATTGCCTGGTGATGTAAAGGTAATCTAAAGCTCTTGATCGCTTACTCCTAACGGAGCTCCCTTGATGGAGCTCTAGGCTCTCTTGTGCCGCGCTTATAGGATTTAAGGCAGTTTTCATTTATTAAAACAAAGGGGAAGTGGGCTGAGACTCAGGCGCCACTAGGTGGCACTGAGCATTTTGCCCTCAAACTGTGGCAAAACTCCATACGCATGCTCGGGTTGAGCAAATTGCATAAACACCGCGCTAAGCACACTGGGCGGAGTCAACAGGCGGGGTAAGAGTGAGCAGCCAATCAGGGTGATGACACATCACTTGGGTAGGACCAGGCTTATAAAACAGCGCCACTTCTGGGCCTGGCGCTCTCCTCCCTCTCCTCTCCATCTCCACGCCGAGACCTGCGCCCTGGCGCGGGTCCACAGGAAACCCCGGTGTCCGTCAGCCAGCGCAAGCGCCACACACAGGCGAGGTTGCCGGACGCTCTACTCTCCTCCCTTACATCAAATGACTGTAATAAAGGCTTGTTGCGGAAGGAGCCTTTGTGCGTCGTGCGTTTCTGCTGGCGAGACAATCACGCCAGATTCAGCACCTGACAGACCTGGCCTGAACCTGACAGTCCTGGCCTGCCACTGACAGCCCCTGGGCCTGGCCCTGACAGCCCTGGCCTGGCCTGACAGCCCTGGCTGATCCTGACAGCCCTGGCCTGACTCTGACAGCCCTGGCCCTGGCAGCCCCTGGCCGTGGCCTGATAGCCCTTCTGGCATTGACCTGGCAGCCCTTGCGGCCCTCTCCTGGCCCTGGCCTGGCCCTGGCAGCCCTGGCCCTTGCCCCTGACCCTTGACCTGAACCTTTGACCCCACTAACCTAACCTTCAACCCTAACCTGGTGGCCTGACCTGAGCCACTGCAGCACTGACCCCTGACCCTGACAGCCCTGGCTGACCCTGACAGCCCTGGCCTTGGCCTGACAGCCCTGGCTATGGACCTGGCGGCCCTGATCTGGCCCTGGCAGCCCTGGCCCCTGGCCTGGCGGGCCTGGTTCTGTCCGTTACCTGATCCTGGCCCTGACCCTGCCCTGCACAACCCTGGACCCCTAAACCTAACACAACCCCTAACCCCCCTGGCCCTGGCCCCTAGCCATAGCCCCAGCCCAAGCCCCAGCTGGCCCCCTACAGCCTATCCTGGCCCCTAGTTCAGCCTGCCCAGCCCCTAGCCCCCAGGCCCCTGGCCCTGGCCCTTGGTCCTAGCCTAGTCCTGGTCCCCTGGCACTGCCCCCAGCCCCAGCCCTCAGCCCCCAGCCTGAGCCCTAACCCCTGCCCTGGCGCCAGCCCTAGCCCCAGCCTAGGCCCCTGGTCTCAGCCGGCTGCCCCAGCTCAGGCCTGTCCCCTTAACCATCCCAGCCCTGGCCCTGGCCCTGGCCTAGTCCCCTAGACCCCTGGCCTGGCACCCTAGCCATGGCCTAGCCGCCTATCCTAGTCCTAGTCCTGGCTCCAGCCCCAGCCCTCTGGCCACTGGCCTGGCCCCTAGCCTAGTCCCTAGTCCCCTAGCCCAAGCCCTGGCCTCCTGGCCCTAGCCTGGCACTGGCCCTATCCCCTAGCTCCAGCCCTGGCCTCAGTCCCAGCCCAGCCTATCAAACAGCCCTAGCCTAACCTAACCCTGACCTGAATCTGACCCTGACCCTAACCCTAACCCAAACCCCTAACCTAACACCTTTAGCCTTCTAGCCTAACCCTACCTAACCGGCCTAACCTAACCCTCACCTAACCTGACTTTGCTCTGACCTGACCTGCACCCTAACCTAAACTAACCTGACAGCCCTGACCTGCTTTGGACAGCCTGACCCTGACCCTGACAGCACTGACTCTGACCTGGCAGCCCTGGTCCCTGGCCTGACAGCCCTGGCCTGGCCCTGACAGCCCTGCCCCTGGCCGGCGGTCCTGGTCCTGGCCTGACCCTGAACCTTGCCTGACCCTTGACCCTAACCCTTGACAGCCTAAGCCTGGCCTAACCTAAGCCTGGCCTAGCCCTGGCTTGGGCTGGCCTAACCTATCAGTCCTGGCCTGGCCTCCTGGCCCCCTGGCCCTAGCCCCCTTGCCCTGGCCTGATCCTGGCCCCTGGCCCTGGCCGTGGCCCTAGCCCTAGCCCCCAGCCAAGCCCCCTGGCCTGGCCTGGCCCCAGCCCTGGTCCTGGCCCCAGCCCAGCCCTGGCCTAGCCTGGCCCCTAGGCCCTGGCCCATAGGCCTGACACCCTAGCCCTATCACCTATCCCAGCCCTGGCCTGGCCCTGGCCCCATGCTCCAGCCTGGAACTCAGCCCTGGCCCATTTCCCTGGCCCTGGCCCTAAACCTGGCCCTGCCTAGCCTCCTGACCCCCCTGGCCCTGGCGTGACCTAAGTCCTAACCTGGCTCACCCACCTCCATCTGACCCTGGCCCCAGCCAGGCCTAGCCCCTGGCCCTGGCCCTAACTGTCTCTCCGGCCCCCTGGATGGCAGCCTTTGGCCCCTGGCCCCCTAGTCTGGCCCGGGTCCTGGAAGCCCTGGCCCTGGCCAGCTGGCCCTGACCCTGGCTGACCTAACACTTGACTAGCCTGGCCCTGGCCTTGCCTAGCCACCTGGCCCTGTGCCTAACCCTGGCCCTGGCCTGGCCTTGGCCCCTGGCCCTAGCCCCCTGGCTTTAACCTGGCCCTGGCCTGGCCCTGGACTCCCGGCCCCTGGCCTGGCCAGCCTGGCCCTGGCCTGGCCTAACCCTAACTCCTGACCTAGCCCTGGCCTGGCCTGCTAGCACTGGCCTGGCCTGGCCTAACCTGGCACCAGGCCCCAGGCCTAGCCTGGCCCAGCCCAGCCCTGACCCTGGCCTGGCCTGGCCTAACCCTAGCCCTAGCCTCCTGCCCCTGGCCTAACCTGGCCCCCTGGCTCCTGGCCCTTGCCCTGGCCCCCTGGCCCTAATCCTGGTCCTGGCCCCTGGCCTGGCCCCAACCTGGCCCTAGCCTCCTAACCCCTGGCCCTAGCCTGGCCTGGCCCTGACCCTAGCCCCAGCCCTGGCCTCCTGGCCCCTGGCCCCTAGCCCTGGCCCGGGCCCCTAGCCCCCCTGGCTCCAGACATGGCCTCCAGGCCCAGCCCCGCCCCCAGACCTGGCCTAGCCCTGGCCTAACCTAAGCCTAAGCCTGACCCTGACTGGGACCCTGACCTAACACTAACCCCTAACCCTATCCTAACCCTAGCCCTTGCCCTAACCCTGGCCTAACCCTAAACCTAACCTAACCTGACTAACTTCTTCTACCCTACCCTAACTGACTCTTAACCCCAACCTGGCCTAACCTGGCACTGGCCTGGCAGCCCTGGTCCTTGTTTGACCTGACACCTGGCCTTGAATTTTGGCCAAGATCTGCCTGGCCTGGCCTCTGCCAAGCCTGGCTCTGGCCCCCCCTGGCCCTCTGGCCTGGCCTGGCCTGGCCCCTAATCCCTGGCCTGGCCTGAATTACAGCCTGGCCTCTGGCCAAACCTAGCCTAGCCTAACCATCTAGCCCTAAGCCTAACCTTCAGCCCAGCCCCTAACCCTGGCCCTAGCCTAACCCTAACCTGACCTCTATTTAACCCTAACCCTAACCTGAGCCTGCCTAACATTAATTCAAATTTAGATTGACAAGGGTTTCATAAAAGTTTTTCCTATTTGACAGCTGAGACATTGTGTCATCGATTTGCCATAACTGAAAGAAGCTAGAGATATTGTTACCCAATGTCCTGATTGTTGTCAGTTCTTACCTATGCCTCATGTTGGGATTAATCCCAGAGGAATCCGTCCACTACAAGTGTGGGAGATGGATATTACTCACATTTCATTTTTTGGTAAACTTCAATATTTGCATGTTTCTGTTGATACTTGCTCTGGAGTTGTGTTTGCTTCTCCTGATTGGACTGGCAGCCCATGTAATTCCATTGCCTAGAGGCATGGAGTGCCTGGGAAAGCCAAAATTCAAAAAACTGGCAATGGGCAGCCTATACTTCTCAAAAATTTGGACAGTTTTTGTCATCCAATAAAAAGTGACCCATCTAACTGGTCTCCCCTATAACCCTCAAAGTCTGGTATTACTAAACATGCTCACCGCACCTAAAATCCTACTTTAATAAAACAAAGGGAGAGTCAGAGGCTCTGCCCTCAGTGCCCAGTGACCGTTTCCTTGGCACTCTTCCACTCAATTTTTGAATTTGGACAGTCAAGGCCATTTGGCTGATCGCCTCGGCCCTGGGGCCTAATAGGCCCAGAAATGATCAAATGGAAGGATGTATTAACTGGTCAATGGAAAGGCCCGGATCCTATCTTAATAAGATCCAGGGAGCTGTCTGTGTTTTCCCCAGGAAGAAAACAATCCATTCTGGGTAGCCCGGGCGCCTCAGCCCTGAAAGCTGGTGACAGCTGAAGATGATCTCCCAAATTTTGGTTATCCATGTTAAAAAATTAAAACAGACTGTGACCTCTTGTCGATGCACCTCAGGGGGTTTTACCCATTGCCTGAGTCGATGAGTGATCCAAGTCAATGTTGCCTTTGCCTAGCGGCTATGGTACCTAGATAGGAGGATGACAGCCCTTGCACTCCTGGAATTTTATTCCATTGCAATTGAATGGGTGTCACCTCCTTTTTTAATCTTCTCCCTTAGCCCCTGCACCCAGAGGACTTGTCTCCATTGCACCTGGTGATGTAAGGAAGTAATCTAAAGCTCTTGATAAACACTCCCCAAAGAAGGAGCTCTGGCCTTGATCCTGGCTTAGGGCTCTCTTGTGCCCACGCTTATAGCCTTTAAGGCAGTTTTCATTTATTAAAACAAAAGGGGGATGTGGAGAGCTGAGACTCAGGCGCCACTAGGTGGCGCTGACATTTTCCCCTCAAAACTGTAAAAAATATCTCCAGTGCGCATGCGGCGGGTTGCGCCAAATTGTGCGGCCTGGCACGCTAAGCACGCTGGACCCGAGTCATCAGGCCACGTAAAGTGAGCAGACAATCAGGGTATTGACCGTCCCTTAGGTGGGACCAGGGCTTATATAAATAAGCGCCAGTTCTGGGCCTGGTGCTCTCCTCCCTCTCCCTCTCCTCCCCCTCTCCCGCCCGGGGGCTTGCCTGCCCTGGCCATGGACTGCGGGACACGCGGTGTCCATAGGCCAATTGGAGTGCCACCCCGAGCCTGCGAGGTGGCCCGGGCCCGCTCTCCTCTCCTCCTTTCATGGATTGACTGGAATAAAGGTTTGTTGCGGAAGGACCCTTGTGCCGCATGCGTTTCTGCCAGAGAGATGATCACGTGGCTTCCAACACCTGACAGACCTGGCCTGACCTGACAGCCCTGGCCCTGGCCTGACAGTCCTGGCCTGGCCTGGCCTGACATCCCGACCCTGGCGTGATAGCCCTGGCCTGATTCTGAGAGCCCTGGCCTGGCTCTGACAGCTCTGGCCCTGGGGCCCTCGCTGTGGCCTGATAGCCCTGATGGCCCTGGCCTTGGCAGCCCTTGCGGCCCTCTCCTGGCCCTGGCCTGGTCCTGGCCCTGGCAGCCCTGGCCCTGGCCCTGGCCCTTGACATGACCTAACCTTTGACCCCCTAACCTAACCCCTAACCCTAACGCTATCCCCTAGCCCTTACCTAACCTGACAGCCCTGGCCTGGCGTGACAGCACTGACCCTGACCTAACAGCCTTGGTCCTGGCCTGACAGGCCTGGCCCTGGCCCCTGACAGCCCTGGCCTGGCCCTGGCAGCCCTGGTCCTGGCCCAGACCTGACCCTGACCTGACCCTTGCCCGCCCTTGACCTCCTAACCTAGCCCTGGCGTGGTCCCTATCCTAGCCTCCTGGCCCAGCCCCTTGCCCCAGCCCCTAGCCCCTGGCCTCCCTGGCCCCTAGCTCACTAATCCTGGCCCTAGTCCTGGCCCCTGGCCCCTGGCCCTGGCCCCCCTAGCCCCTAGCCCTAGCCCTACCCTAGCCCCAGCCCTATCCCCTAGCCCCTAGCCTCCTCAGCCTGGCCCTGGCCCTTAGCCCTATCCCCCCTAGCCCCAGTGATATCCCCTGGCCTAGCCCTGGCCCTGGTCCCCTGGCCCCCCAGGCCCTAGCCCCCCAGCCCTGGCTCTAAGTCCCCTAGCCTAATCCTGGTCCTGGCCCCAGCCCTAGCACCCTGGACCTGGCCTGGCCCTCTGGCCCTAGCCCCTGGCCCCTGGCCCCAGCCCTAGCCTCCTGGCCCCCTAGCTCTGGCCCTGGTGCCTAACCCTAGCTCCATCCCTGGCCTCCAACCCCAGGCCCAGTCCTGCCTGGCCTGCCCTATCCTGGCCCTGGCCCCTGGTCCCCTGGCCCCCTGGCCTGGCCCCCTGGCCTAATCCTGCTCCTGGCCCCAGCCCTGGCCCCTAGGCCCTAGCCTTGGCCCCTGGCCCCTGGCCCCCTGGCCCCCCTGGCCCCAGCCCTGGCCTCCTGGCCCCCTAAGCCTGGCCCTGGCCCTGGCCCCTGGCTCCCAGACCTGGCCCTAGCCCCTGGCCTAACCTAGCCTGACCTGACTGGGACCTGACCGTGGCCTACCCTAACCCTAAGCCTATCCTAACACTAGCACTTGCCTGGCCTGGCCTGGCCCTAACCTGGCCTGGCCTAAGCCCTAAGCCTAGCCTAGCCTGACTTTGGCCCATAGCACTAGCCCTGGCCTAACCCACCTGGCCTAGCCTGACCTGACCTTGTCCTACCTAACCCCTGGCCTGGCCTAGCCTGGCCTGGCCTCAGCCCTCATTTCAGCCCAGCCCCAGCCCCAGCCCCAGCTGCCCCTAAGCCCTGGCCTAGCCTGGCCTGGCCTAGCCCTGGCCTCTGGCCTAGCCTGGCACTCTGAGCCCTAGCCCTGGCCTGGCACTGGCCTAGCTCTGGCCCACAGGCCTGGCCCCCTGGCCTGGCCTGGCCCTAGCCTAACCTGGCCCCCTGGCCTAACCTAACCTAGCCTGGCCCTAACCTCACCCTCTGCCCTTAACCCCTGGCCTAACCTAAGCGTAACCTAACCTAACATTAATTCAAAGTTAGAATTGGCTAAGGAGTTTCATAAAAGTTTTTCATGTTACAGTTGTGTAATTCGTCATCGATTTGACATAATTAGAAAAGACGCTAGAGATATTGTTACCCAATGTTAAAATTGTTGTCAGTTCTTACCTATGCCTCCTGTTGGGATTGATCCCAGAGGAATCCGTCCACTACAAGTGTGGCAGATGGATGTTACTCACATTTCATTTTTTGGTAAACTTCAATATTTGCATGTTTCTGTTGATACTTGCTCTGGAGTTGTGTTTGCTTCTCCCCTGACTGGAGAAAAGGCAGCCCATGTTATTCAACATTGCCTAGAGGCATGGAGTGCCTGGAGAAAGCCCAAAATTCTACAAACTGCCAATGGGCCGGCCTATACTTCTCAAAAATTTGGACAGTTTTGTCATCCAATAAAGTGACCCATCTGCTTGGGTCTCCCATATAACCCTCAAAGTCAGGGTATTATTAAACATGCTCACCACACCTAAAATCCTACTTAATAAAACAAAGGGAGAGTCAGGAGGCTCTGCCCTCAGTGCCACAGTGACCGTTTCCTTGGCACTCTTCACACTCAATTTTTTGAATTTGGACAGTCAAGGCCATTGGCTGCTGATCGTCCCTGCTTAGGGCCTAATAGGCCCAAAATGATCAAATGGAAGGATGTCTTAACTGGTCAATGGAAAGGCCCGGATCCTATCTTAATAAGATCCAGGGGATCCCTGACAGCCCTGGCCTGGCCTGACAGCCCTGGCCTGACTCTGACAGCCCTGGGCCTGGCAGCCCTGGCCGTGGCCTGATAGCCCTGGCGGCCCTAGCCCTGGCAGCCCATGCGGCCCTCTCCTGGCCCTGGCCCTGGCACTGCAGCCCTTGCCCGGGCTCTGGCCCTTGACCCTTGACCCCTAACTTTGACCCCCCTAACCTAACCACTAGCCTAACCCTAACCTAACCTAACCCTGACAGCACTGGCCCTGACCTGACAGCCCTGGCCCTGGCCTGACAGCCCTGGCCCTGGCCCTGGCAGCCCTGGTCCTGGCCCTGGCAGCCCTGGCCTGGCCATGGCGTCCTGATCCTGACCTGACCTGACCTGGCCTGAACCCAGGCCTAACCCTTGACCCCCTAACCTAACACAGGCCCTAACACTAACCCTGGCCCTGGCACCTGGCCCTACCATGCTGGCCCAACCCATTTGCCTGGCCCCCTTGCCTGGCCTGGCCCCTGGCCCTGGGCTCCTGGCCCCCCCCTAGGCCCCGAGCCCAAGCCCCTAGGCCTGGCCTGGTCCTGGCCCTAGCACTGGCCCTAGCCATAGCCCTGGCTCCTGGTCCTAGCCCTGGCCCCTGGCCTGGCCTATCCTAGGCCTGGCCCCTGGCCCCCTGGCCCCTAGCCTCAGCCTGGCCTGGCCCTGGCCCCTGGCCCCTGGCCCCAGCCCTGCCCCTAGGCCTGGCCTGGCACCCTAGTCCCCTGGCCCAGTGGCCCTGGGCCCTGGTCCCTGGCCCTGGCCCGTGGCCTGGTCCTAGTCCTAGCCCCAGCCCTGGCCCCTAGACCCTAGCCTGATCCTGCCAGCCCTGGCCTGACTCTGACAGCCCTGGCCCTGGCAGCCCTGGCTGTGGCCTGATAGCCCTGAGGGCCCTGGCCTGGCAGCCCTTGCAGGCCTCTCCCTGTCGCCTTGGCCCTGGCCTGGCCTGACCTGACCCCGACCCGGACCTAACCACCAGCCCTTACCTAGCCTAGCCATCTATCCTAGCCTAACCCTAAGCCTAACCCCAGCCACAGCCCTGGCCTAACCCCTAACCTAGCCTAACCCTAACCCTCTAACCCTAACCCTCACACTGACAGCCCCTGACCTGACCTGACAGCACTGGCCCTGACCCTGACAGCCCTGGCTGACCTGACAGCCCTGGCCTGGCCTGACATCCCTGGCCTTGGCCTGACAGCCCCTGGCCTGGCAGCCCTGGCCTGGCCCTGGCGGCCCTGGTCCTGGTTTTGACCCTGGCCTGGCCTGACCCTTGACCTAACCCTTGGCCCCTAAGCCTAACCCTAACTAACCTAACACTGGCTCTGGCCCCCTGGCCTAGCCCGCTAGCCCTAGCCCCCTTGCCTAGCCCCCTAGCCTAGCCTCCTGGCCCACTGGCCCCCTAAATCCCTATCCTGGCCCCTAATCCTGGCCTAATCCTGGCCCCCAAGCACTAGCCCCCCCTAGCCCCAGCCCCAGCCCCTAGCCTAGCCCTAGCCTAGCCCCAGCCCTAGAACCCTCACCCCTAGCCCTCTCTCTCCTCCTCCCCCTCTCCCCACCTGGGGCTTGCCCTGCCCTGGCCCTGACCCTTGGGACTCAGCGGTTTCCTTTATTGGCGAGTGCCGCCTGTGCCTATGGTGGCGGGCCCCCTCTCCTCTCCTCCTTTCATCGATTGACTGGAATAAAGGCTTGTGCAGAAGGACCCTTGTGCCCGAGTGCGTTTCTGCGGCGAGGCGAATCGCGGCCTTCCAACACCCTGACAGCCCTGGCCTGACCCTGACAGCCCTGGCCTGGCCTGGCAGCCCTGGCCCTGGCCTGACAGCCCTGGCCTGATCATGACAGCCCTGGTCCTGACTCTTCCAGCCCTGGCCCTGGCAGCCATTGCTGGCCCTCTTCCTGGCCCTGGTAGCCCTGGCCCCTGGCTCTGGCCCTTGACCCTTGACCCTAACTTTTGGCCCCTAACCCTAACCTAACCTAACCCCTAACCTAACCTAACCTGGCCCTGACAGCCCTGGCCCTGGCGTGACAGCACTGGCCCTGACCCTGACAGCCCTGGCCTGGCCTGACAGCCCTGGCCTGGCCCTGACAGCCCTGGCCCTGGCCCTGGCCCCTAGCCCTGGACCTGGCAGCCTGGTCCTGGCCCTGGCAGCCTGGCCCTGGCCTGGCTGCCCTGGTCCTGGCCTGACCTGACCTGGCCTGACCCTTGACCTAACCCTTGACCCTAGCCTAACCTGGCCCCTGGCCCCTGGCCTAGCCCGCCTAGCCCAGCCTCATTGCCCCTGGCCCCTGGCCTGGCCCTGGTGCCCTGGCCTAGCCTCCTGGCCCCTAGCCTCCCTGGCGCCTGGCCTGGCCCCCTGTCCTGGCCTGGTCCTGGCTCGCTGGCACTGGCCCCAGCCCCAGCCCTGGCCCTAGCCTGGCCTGCCCCCTGGCCTAGCCCTGGCCCAGCCTGGCCCCAGCCCCCCCCTGGCCCCCCTAGCCTCAGCCTGGCCCTGGCCCCCTAGGCCTATCCTCCTAGCCCAGCCCAGCCCTTGCCTGGCCCTGGCCCTAGCCCCTGGTCCCCCCTGGCCCCCTGGCCCCAGCCTGGCCCCTTGCCCTGGCCTAGCCCTGGCCCCTAGTCCCCTAGCCCTCTGGCCTAGCCACCTGGCCCTAGCCCTAGCACCCCTAGCCCTAATCCTAGTCCTGGCCCCAGCCCTTGCACCCTGGCATCCAGCCCTAGCCATGCCCTAGCCACCTAGCCTCAGCCTTGGCCTAACCCCTAGCCTCCCTGACCCCCTTTCCCCAGCCCTGGCCCCTGGCCTGGCCCTGGGCCTGGCCCCTAGTCCACTGGCCCCCTAGCCTGGCCCCTAGCCTAGCCCTAGCCCCCCTAGCCTAATCCTAGTCCTGGCCCCAGCCCTAGCACCTAGCCCTTAGCTCTGGCCCCATAGCCCTAGCCACATAGCCGCCTGGCCCCCTGGCTCCAGCCCTAGCCTCCAGACCCACCTACAGCCCCAGCCCTGGCCCTAGCCCTAGCCCCTAATCCTGGCCCTAGCCCCAGCCCTGGCCCCTAGACCTAGGCCTGGCCCACTAGCCCCATAGCCCCAGGCCTGGCCTCCTAACCCCATAGCCATGGCCCCTGGCCCCTAGACCCCTAGACCCTGGCTTCAGCCCTAGCCTCCAGCCCCAGCCCTGCCCCAGCCCTAGCCCTAGCCTAGCCTAGCCCTAAGCCTAACCTGACCCTGACCTGACCTGACCCCTGACCCTAACCCTAACCTAACCGTGACCCTAACCCTCTAGCCTAACCTAATCCTGGCCTAAGCCTAACCTGTAGCCTGGCACTAACTGACCCTAACCCAGGCCTGGCCTAGCCCTGGCCTGGCTCCTAGCCCCTAGCCTCCTGGCCCAATCCCCTTGCCCGGGCCTCCTGGCCTGGCCCTGGCCCCTGGCCCTAGCCCCTCCTGGCCACCTGGCCCTCTGGTCCCCTGGCCTGGCCCCTGGACCTGGCCTAATCCTGGCGCCTAGCCTGGCCCCCTGGCCCTGGCCCAGCCCCCTATCACTGGCCCTGGCCCTGGCCTGGCCCTGGCCTGGCCTGGCCCTGGCCCTGGCCCTGGCCCTCAGGGCCTGGCCCTGGACCCCTGGCCTATCCACCTGGCCCCAGCCCTGGCCCCCTGGCCTATCCTGGCCCCCTGGCCCTGCCCTGCCCTGGCCCTGGCCCCTGGCCCTAGCCCTGGCCCCAGCCCTGGCCCCCTGGCCCCATGGCGCCTGGCCATGAGCCCTGGCCCTGGCCCCTGGCCCCTGGCCCAGCCAGCCCCAGCCCTGGCCCCTAGCCCAAGCCCTAGCCCCTGGCCTAGCCCTAGCCTAACCTAACCTGACCCTGCCCGGACCTGACCTAACCTAACCTAACACCCCCTAACCTAGCCTAGCCCCTAACCTCTAGCCTAACCTAACCTGCCCGTTAACCCTAAGGCCCGGCCTAACACCTAACCTAACCCTCACCCTAAACCTGACCTGACCTGGCCGGACCCTGGCCTGGCCTAGCCTGGCCTAGCCTGCCTAGCCTAGCCCTGCCCTTGCCTGGCCTAGCCTAACCCTACCCCTAACTCCTGGCCTGGCCTTAGCCTAACCCGCTACCTGACCTAATCACTGCCGGCCTAGCCTGGCACTAAGCCTAACCTGATTTGGCAATTAAGCCTGGCCTAAACCCCAGGCCCCAGCCCCAGCCACAGCCCAGCCCTAGTTTTGGCAAGCCTAGCACAGGCCTAGCCTAACCCTCTAATCATAGCCCTGGCCCTCTAGCCTAACCAGACCAGGACCTGGCCTGGCCTGTGGCCTGGCCCTGAAGGCCTAACCTAACCTAACCTCACCTAAGCCTAACACTCACCCTCTGGCTAACCTGGCCTGCTTTCTAGCCTGGCACTGGCCTGGCCCTAGCCCCCAGGCCTAGCCTAACCCCCTAACCCTAGCCCTAACATTTCACCCCTCACCATATAGCCTAACCTAACCCTCTAACCTAACCTTAACCAAAATCTAACACTAACCTAACCTAACCTAAACCTAACCTAACCTAACCTAATCCTAACCTAACATTACTTCAAATTTAGAATTGGCTAAGGAGTTTCATAAAAGTTTTCATGTTACAGCTGAGTCATTGTGTCATCGATTTGACATAACTAGAAAAGAAGCTAGAGATATTGTTACCCAATGTCAAAACTGTTGTCAGTTCTTACCTATGCCTCATGTTGGGATTAATCCCAGAGGAATCCGTCCACTACAAGTGTGGCAGATGGATGTTACTCACATTTCATTTTTTGGTAAACTTCAATATTTGCATGTTTCTGTTGATACTTGCTCTGGAGTTGTGTTTGCTTCTCCCCTGACTGGAGAAAAGGCAGCCCATGTTATTCAACATTGCCTAGAGGCATGGAGTGCCTGGGGAAAGCCCAAAATTCTAAAAACTGACAATGGGCCGGCCTATACTTCTCAAAAATTTGGACAGTTTTGTCATCCAATAAAAGTGACCCATCTACTTGGGTCTCCCATATAACCCTCAAAGTCAGGGTATTATTAAACATGCTCACCACACCTAAAATCCTACTTAATAAAACAAAGGGAGAGTCCAGGAGGCTCTGCCCTCAGTGCCACAGTGACCGTTTCCTTGGCACTCTTCACACTCAATTTTTGAATTTGGACAGTCAAGGCCATTTGGCTGATCGTCCCCTGCTTAGGGCCTAATAGGCCCAGGGAAATGATCAAATGGAAGGATGTCTTAACTGGTCAATGAAAGGCCGGATCCTATCTTAATAAGATCCAGGGAGCTGTCTGTGTTTTCCCACAGGAAGAAAACAATCCATTCTGGGTGCGGGCGCCTCACTTGAAAGCTGGTGACAGCTGAAGATGATCTTTCCACAGATACACCTGCTACCACTTGAAGAGTCAGGCGCGAGGATGACCACTAATTCTACTTGGTGGATTCATTGCCCACAGATGTCTTATTACCCTTGGTTTCTTCTGCCTTTTCTTACTTTAAGATTGGGTGGGGTTGGAATGTTTGGTGCAGCACTATGTTGGGGCTTAGTGTTTTTTCTCTGGTTGTTCTGCAAACTCAATACCCAACATAAGCGTGACTAGGTTGCGATCGCGCAAACACTTGTGGCCTTGAAACAGGATCATCTCCCAAAATTTGGTTATCCATGTTAAAAAATTAAAACAGACTGTGACACTCAGTCGATGCACCTCAGGGGTTTTACCCATTGCTCTGAGTCAATGGTGATCCAAGTCTATGTTGCCTTTGCCTAGCGGCTATGGTACCTAGATAGGAGGATGACAGCCCTTGCACTCCTGGAATTTTATTCCATTGCGGGAATGGGTGTCACCTCCTTTTTAATCTTCTCCCTTAGCCCCTGCACCCAGAGGACTTGTCTCCATTGCACCTGGTGGGGTAAGGAAGTAATCTAAAGCTCTTGATCGGCTTACTCCCCAAAGAAGGGCTCGCTTGAGTCGAGCTTAGGGCTCTCTTGTGCCCACGCTTATAGGCTTTAAGGCAGTTTTCATTTTTTAAAACAAAGGGGGGATGTGGAGGCTGAGACTCAGGCGCCACCAGGTGGCGCTGACATTATGCCCTCAAAGTGTAAAAAAAAAAAAAAACCTCCAGTATGCATGCGGCGGGTTGCAAATTGCGTAAAGCATGCTAAGCAAGCTGGGCCCGAGTCATCAGGCGGGATAAAGTGTGAGCAGCCAATCAGGGTATTGACACGTCACTTAGGTGCGACCAGGGCTTATATAAACAGTGCCAGTTCTGGGCCCTGGTGCTCTCCTCCCTCTCCTCATTCCCCTCTCCCCGCCCGGGACTTGCCCGCCCTGGCCGCGGCCCACAGGAAGCCGTGGTGTCCTTTTGCCAATGTGAGCATCGCCCGCGCCTGCGAGGTGGCCGGGCCTGCTCTCCTCTCCTCCTTTCATTGATTGACTGTAATAAAGGCTTGTTGCGGAAGGACTTTGTGCCTGCATGCGTTTCTGCAGTCAAGACAATCACGCGGCTTCCAACACCCTGACAGACCTGGCCCCTGACCCTGACAGCCCTGGCCCTGGCCTGACAGCCCTGGCCCTGGCCTGACAGCCCTGGCCTGGCCTGAGCCCTGGCCCTGGCCTGACAGCCCTGGCCTGATCCTGACAGCCCTGGCCCTGACTCTGACAGCCCTGGCCTGGCAGCCCTTGCGGCCCTCTCCTGACCCTGGCCCTGGCAGCCCTGGCCTGGCCTGGCCCTTGACCCTTGAACCTAACCTTTGACCTGCTAACCTAACCCTTAACCCTGCCCCTAACCCTAACCATAACCTGACCCTGACAGCCTGACCCTGACCCTGACAGCATTGACCTGACCTGACAGACCAGGCCCTGTCCTGACAGCCCTGGCCGTGACAGCCCTGGCCATGGCCCTGACAGCCCCTGATGGCCCTGGCCCTGGCAGCCCTTGGCCCTCTCCTGGACCCTGTCCCTGGCAGCCCTGGCTGGCCCTGGCCCTTGACCCCTGACCTAACCTTTGGCCCACTAACCCTGGCCTAACCCTAACTCCTAACCCTAAACCCCCCCTGGCCCAGACAGCCCCCTGACCTGACCCAGCAGCACTGGCCCTGACCCTGACAGCCCTGGCCCTGGCCCTGTCAGCCTGGTCCTGGCCCTGGCAGCCCTGGCCTGGCCTGGCAGCCCTGGCCCTAGCCCTGACCTGACCTGGCCTGACCCTTGGCCGTAACCTAACCCTTGGCACCTAAGCCTAACCTGGCCTAGCACTAACCTGGCCTGGCCCCCTGGCCTGGCCACTAGCCCAGCCCCGTTGCCCCTGGCCCCCCCTGGCCCTGGCCTGGCCTGGCCTGGCCCAGGGGCCCCTGGCCCCCTGGCCCCTAACACCCTGGCCTAGCCCTGGCCCCCTGGCACTGGCACCCTAGCCCCAGCCCTAACCCCTGGCCCTGGCCCCTGCCCCTGGCCTGGCCTGGTAGCCTAGCCCCAGCCCTGGCCCCGTGGCCCCTAGCCTCAGCCCCTAGCCTAGCAACCTGGCCCTAGCCCCAGCCCTGGCCTAGCCTACCCTAGCCCCTGGCCCCCTGGCCCCTGGCCCCTAGCACTGGCCCTGTCCTGGCCCCAGCCCTGGCCCTCTGGCCCTAGCCCCAGCCCTGGCCTCCTGGGCCCTGGCCCTGGCCTGGCCCTAGGCCCCTGGCCCAGCCCTGGCCTCCCAGTCCCAGCACTAGCCCCAGCCTGTCCTAGACCTGGCCTAAGCCTAACGCTGGCTGACCTGACCTGACCCTGGGCCTGCCAACCTAGCCTATTTAGCCTAACCTAGGCCTAGCCCTAGCCTGGCCTTTGTAGGCCTAACAGCCCTGGCCTAACCTGAAAGCCTAACCTAACCCTGCCCTGACCCCCTGTCCCTAGCCCTCACCTGACCACTAACACTAGCCTAGCCTGGCCTAGGCCTAGGCCTAGGCCTAAGCCTTGGCCTGGCCCCCTACCTAAGCCTAATCCTGGCCTAGCCTGGCCTAGGCCTAGGCCCACAGCTGGCCCCTGGTCCCCAGTCCCTCCTGGCGTTGGCACTAGCCTAACCAACCCCTGGCCTAACACCCGTGTCCTGGCCTAGCCTGGCCTGGCCTGGCCTGGGCCTAGCCTAACCTGGCCTAACCCCTGGCCCCTGGCCTGGCCTAACCAACCTGGCCTAATGGCCTGACACAACAAGTTTTCAGGCCTAACCTAACCCTAACCACCCAACCTAAGCCCGGACCTAGCCTGACCTGACGCTGACCTGACCTGACCTGACCACTAACCTAGCCTAAGCCTAAACTAAGCCCCTGCCCTAGCCTAGCCCTAGGCCTAGGCCTGTGCTCTGGCCCTGGCATTGGCCTGGCCTGGCCTGGCTCTGGCCTGGCCCTGGCCTGGCCCGCGCCCTCTGGCCTGACCTAATCCTGGCCTAGCCTAACCTGGCTGTCCCTGGCCTGGCCTGGCCTGGCCTAGGCCTAGCACTGGCCCCCCTGGCCTAGCCTAGCCAGCCCCCTGCCCCAGCCTAGCTCCTGGCCTAAACCTTGGCCCTCTGGCCTAACCTAGCCTGCCTGGCCTGACCCTCACCTGGCCTGCCAGCACCCTTAAACTGGCTGTAGGCCTGGCCACTGGCCTGGCCATGGCCTTAATTGCCCTGGCCCTGGCCCTGGCCTGGCCTGGCCCTGGCCTGGCCCTGGCCTGGCCTTGCCCTCTGGCCATAGCCCTTCCTAACCTGCACTAACCCTAAATCCTGGCCTGGCTCCTCCGCTGGCCCCTGGCCTAAGTTTCCAGCCTGGCTCTGGCCTAGCACTGGCCTAACCCTCTGGCCTGGCCTGGCCCTAAGCCTGGCCCTGGCCCCTAACAAAACCTAGGCCTAAGCCCCCTGGCCTGGCCTGAGCCTGGCCCTAGCCTGGCCTAGCACCTAATTTTAACCTCGCAATAACCCTAGACCCTAACCTGGCCCTGACCGTTGGCCTAGCCTGACCTGACCACTAACCTAACCCCCTAGGCCTAAGCCTGGGCCTAGCCCTAACAGCCTAAGCCTAAACCCTAAGCCGTGGCCTAGCGTTAGCCTGGCCCCTAGCCTACCCCTATCCTGGCCTAACCCCCCTGGCCTAACCCTCTAGCCTAGCCTAGCAACTAGCCCTAACACTAACACTAGCCTGTCCTAACCCTAACTCCTCACCTAACCTAAGCCTAGCCATAACCCCACCCCAGCCCCAGCCTAACCTAACACCAGCCCCAGCCTAACCCCTGCCCGTTCAATTGGGAATACAGGAAAGCTGAAAGTGATATCCGCTGTGCCTCAAAACAGTTTCCCACAAAGAACAGAAGCCAAAGCACAACTTTGGCCTAAGTAACATGTGTGCCCCCTGCACAATTAGGAATAAGTAAAGTGAAAAGTTATATCTCTGGCCTAGCCTCCACAGAAACTAGTTTCCCAAAAAAACAAAAGCATAAGCACTGCTTTTAAGCGGAATCACATGTGTGTTGACCGCTCAATTAGGAATACAGGAAAACTGAAAAGTGTTACAACCTAAGCCTAACCCTAGGCCCTAACCTAACCTAAAGCCTAGCTCCTAACCTAACCTAACCCCTAACCTTCCTAACCTAACCTAACCTAATCCTAACCTAACATGTTCCTCACGGAAAGGAACAGAAGCGTAAAGCACTACTTTGTTAACTAAATCACCTGTGTGTCGCTAGCTCAATTAGGAATACAGTAAATCTGAAAAGTGATATATTGACCCTATGCGGCCAAAGAAACAAGTTTTCATCGAAAGAACAGAAACACCAAGCACAACTTTGCAAAAACTAATTCACATGTGTAAGCTGTTCCAATTAATATAACAGGAAAACTGAAAAGTGATATAACCTATCTATAACCCTAACCCTAACCTAACCTAACCCTTCTTCTTGTTCTAACAGGAACAAGTTTCCAACAAAAAGAACATAAACACAAAGCACTACTTTGTAAGCTAAATCACATGTGTGCCACTCGATCAATTAGGAATACAGGAAAACTGAAAAAGTGATATAATGCACTGTACACCACAGGAACAAGTTTGAACAAAGAACTGAAAGCAAAGCACTACAGCAAAAGCGGAATCACATGTTTGTGGCTCGCTCCATTAGGAATACAGGAAAACTGAAAGTGTTATCTCGTACTGTACAGCAAAGCAAAACAAGTTTCCAGCGGAAGAATAGCACGCAAGCACAACTTTGTAAACTAATTCACATGCGTGCCGCCCGTTCAATTATTATAACAGGAAAACTGAAAGGTGATATATCGAACTGTCCAGCACAGAACACGTTTCCATCGAAAGAACAACTCAAAGCACAACTTTGTAAACTAAGCCTGTACATGGCGTGGCCGTTCAATTATTATAACAACCTAACTCAAAGTGATATATCTACTGTTTCTAACATAAAACAAGTTTCCAACAGAAGAATAGAAGCGTAAAGCACTGGTTTGTAAACTAAATCACATATGTGTCGCTCACTCAATTAGGAATACAGGGAAACAGAACGGTGAAAATCGAAATGTACAGCAAAGAAACAAGTTTTCATCGAAAGAACAGAAGCACCAAGCACAACTTTTGCAAACTAATTCACATACGTGTCGACTGTTCAATTATTATAACAGGAAAACTGAAAAGTGATATAACCTAACCATAACCTAACCCTAACTCAACCCTAACCTAACCCTAACCCTCTTGTTTCCTAACAGGAACAAGTTTCCAACGAAAGAACATAAACACAAAGCACTACTTTGTAAACTAAATCACATGTGTGCCACTCGATCAATTAGGAATACAGGAAAACTTAAAGTGATATAATGCACTGTACACCACAGGAACAAGTTTGAACAAAAGAACTGAAAAGCAAGCACTACATTTAAGCGGAATCACATGTGTGTGTTGCTCGCTCCATTAGGAATACAGGAAAACTGAAAGTGTTATCTTGTACTGTACGGCATAGAAACAAGTTTCCATCGGAAGAAGAGAAGCATAAAGCACAACTTTGTAAACTAATTCACACACGTGTCACCCGTTCAATTATTATAACAGGAAAACTGAAAGGTGATATATCGAACTTTCCCCTCACAAGAACACGTTTCCATCGAAAGAACAGAAAATGTAAAGCACAACTTTGTAAACTAATTCACGTACATGTCCCTGTTCAATTATTATAACAGGAAAACTCAAAGTGATATATCACACTTTTACAGCATATAAACAAGTTTCCAACAGAAGAACAGAAACGAAAAGCACACTTTCTAAACTAAATCACATGTGTGTCGCTCACTCAATTAGGAATACAGGGAAACTGAACAGTGAAAAATCGAAATGTACAGCAAAAACAAGTTTTCAATGAAAGAACAGAAATATAAAGCACAACTTTGTAAACTAATTAACATTGGTGTTGCCTGTTCATTATTTTAACAGGAAAACTGAAAACTGATATAACCTGCCTCTAACCAAGTTTCCCCTAACCTAAGCCTAACCTAACTTTGTAAACTAAGTAACATTAACCTAAGCCTAACCTAAGGAAAACCTAACCTAAACCTAACCTAACTTGTTCCTAACAGAAAAAGTTTCCAAACAAAGAATATAAATGCAAAGCACAACTTTTTAAACTAAATCACATTTTTGCCACTTGCTCAATTAGGAATACAGGAAAACTAAAAGTGATAACTCACTGTACAGCAGAAGAAAAATTTCCATCGAAGAACAGAAGCGCAAAAGCACAACTTTGTAAACAAATTCACATATGTGTCACCCGTTCAGTTATTATAACAGGAAAACTGAAAAGTGATATATCACACTGTACAGCACAGAAACAAGTTTCCAACAGAAGAAACAAGCATAAAGCACTACTTTGTAAACTAAATCACATGTGCCGCTCACTCAATTAGGAATACAGGGGAAAGTGAAAAGCGATATATGGAAATTATGGCAAAAACAAGTTTTTCATCAAAAGAACAAGCGAGCACAACTTTGTAAACTAATTCACATGCGTGTCGCCCGTTCAATTATCATAACAGGAAAACTGAAAAGTGATATATCGAACTGTACAGCACAGGAACAAGTTTCCAACAGAAGATCAAGCGCAAAGCACTACTTTGTAAAGTAAATCACATGTGTGTCGTTCACTCAATTAGGAAAACAGGGAGAATTGGCGAAAAATTGAAAATGTATGGCAAAACAAGTTTTTCATCGAAAAGAACAGAAGCATAAGCACAACTTTGTAAACTAATTCATATCTGTTTTGCCTGTTCAATTATTATAACAGGAAAACTGAAAGTGTTATAACCCTAACCTAACCTAGCCCTAACCCTAACCCAACTTAATCTAACCTCACCTTAACTCTGCCTAACCTAAACCTCAAACCTAACCTTAACCCTAACCCTAACCCTAACCCTAGCCCCTAATCCTAACCTAACTTTTCCTAAGGAAGAACAGAAGCATAAGCACTATTTTGTAAACTAAATCACATGTGTGCCACTCGCTTAATTAGGAATACAGGAAAATTGAAAAGTGATATGGCGCACTGTACAGCACAGGAACAAGTTTCAACAAAAGAACAGAAAAGCAAAGCACTACTTTTAAGCGGAATCACATCGTTGCTCACTCAATTAGGAATACAGGAAAACTGAAAAGTGTTATCTCACACCATAAGGCACAGAAACAAGTATCCATCAAAGAACAGAAACATAAAGCACAACTTTGTAAACTAATTCACACACGTGTGGCCGCTTCAATTATTATGACAGGAAAACTGAAAGTGATATAACCTAACCTAACCTAAGCCTAACCCCTAAGCCTAAAAGCCTAACCCTAACCTAACCTAAGCCCTAACCCTAACCCTTAACCTAACCTGACCTAATTCTAAGCCTAACAGGTAACAGTAACCATAGCTTGGCCTAACAGGAACAAGTTGGCCAACGAAAGAACATAAACACAAAGCACTACTTTGTAAACTAAATCAAATGTGTGCCCTCGCCAATTAGGAATACAGAAAAACTTAAAAGTGATATAATGCACCTGCAGCACAGGAACAAGTTTCCAACAAAGAAGAGAAACACAAAGCACAACTTTGTAAACTAATTCACATGTTTGCATTACGTTCAATTATTATAACAGGGAAACTTAAAGTGATATATCCAGCTGTACAGCACAGGAACAAGTTTCCAAGGGAAAGAACAGAAGCATAAGCAAATTTGTAAACCAATTCACATAACGTATCGCCCATTCAATTATTATAACAGGAAAACTGAAAAGTGATATATCACTGTACCCAGCACAGAAACAAGTTTCTAATAGAAGAACAGAAGCACAAAGCGGTATTTTTGTAAACTAAATCACATGTGTGTCGCTCACTCAATTAGGAATACAGGGGAAACTGAAAAGTGATAAATTGAAATGTATGGCATAGAAGCGATTTTCATCCCGAAAGAACAGAAATGAAAGCACAACTTTGTAAACTAATTCCGTGTCACTTGTTCGGTATTATAACAGGAAAACTGAATATTGATATAGCCTAACCTAACCTGGCCTCCTGGCCTAACCCTAACTTCTGCCCCTGCCTAACCTTCCCTCCCTCCCCCTAACCTAACCTAACCCCTAACCTAGCCTAACCTAATCTAACCCTAACTTGTTCTGACAGTCCTAACAAGTTTCTAACGAACAAGAACAGAAATGCAATGCACTGCTTTGTAAACTAAATCACATGTGTGCCACTGGCTCAATTGGGAATACAGAAAACTGAAAGAGATATAACACATGTGAGTAACCAGCTAGTAAATTTACTAGCATTACAGCGTGGGCAAAAAAAGCAAGCCTCCCTGGGTGCCTGTGCCCGTTGATGCCCTCACGCTATAACTATCTTCAGACTGAAAGGGATTTTGGAATTACAGCTGCCATTGTTACTGCCATCTCTTGGCAGCTGTTGAACTACCACCATGGCATTAGCCATGAGTCATACTGGGCAGACTGCTCAGACCCTGAATAACCTTTTAGCCAATGTTGTTCATGCCTTAGATGTACAAAAGAAATTAATGCTCAACTAAAGGAGGTTTGATGGTATTTAATCAGAGGTTTGACCTCGTGCAGGAGCAAATTGATGCCCTATGGCAAATTGCTCAACTTGGCTGTCAATGAAAGTATGCTGGACTTTGTGTCACTAACATACAACATGAGAATTTTCCCTGTGCTGCAAATCTGTCTAAACAATTGTCAAGCTGTATTTTAGGTAATTGGACTGGAGAATTCGATACTACGATGGACCAGCTGAGGTGGCCATTGTCATGGTAAATTCTACCAGAGTGGACACAGGACTAGCCACAGGATTATCATCATGGATTGCTGCAGCCATGAATCATCTGAAGGAATGGGCGGGCATGGGAGGCGTTAGCAGGCCTTCTGGTGTTGGTCACCTTGGTTTGCCTGTGGTATATATGCAGATTAGAGTCTCACAACAGCGTAATGCAGCCATGACCATTCAGGCCTTTACAGCCATTGAAGCAGGACAGTTTCCCCAAGCATGGTTGGCTACCATAAAAAAAGCTAAAATGTTATGCTCAGGATGCGAGTCTAAGCACTGCCTCAGGGTTAGCTGCCTTGGACCCAGAGAAGAGCATGTCTGATTGCATGCGGGTTGATGCCCCGGTCCCGCCTCTGAGAAAAGGTATTGGCCCGGGTCTGATGCTCTTTGGGTGGATGACACCTAAATGAACATCAGTACAAAGTCCCAATTTATTTCTAATATCAGAGATCAGACCTCTACTCTTGCCTGATGCATCCAAAACAAGGGGAACTGTAAAGAGCTGCGTAACTGCGCCTGAAAGATGGAGCTGGTTTCGCCTTCCACCTTACAGATGGTGAGTGCTCTCTGTCACAAACAACTCCACATTTGGCTAAGGCTGAGGATCTGGCTGGCTTCCATGTATGTGGACCTATCTGCATTACCCACGTGGCATGCTGGGTTGGCTACCCAGAGGCTATTTAAAGTGGGCTGGCTTTCCCCAGGGTCAGATGATTGTTCAAGGATCTGAATAAACTGCATTGAAATAAAAAGATAAAGATAAAAAAATTCAGAAACACATCAAAACATCAACCATCATGATCAACTAGGCTTCATCTGAGAAATTTAGGGGATAATTCAATGTATATAATTCAATAAATATAAACCATCATATAACAGACTAAAATGCAAAACCCACATTGTCATCTAAAATTTTCTATCATAGCATATTATGATCTTCTAAAAAGTTCAGAAGATTTTAAAAATATTTTACTTGGTAAGGTTAAAATATTGACATTATTCACTGTCTAATTTTAATAAATGTGAGTTAAGTGAATGAATAGAAACACAACCAATCAGAAGCATATGTAGCTTTCCATTTTTAGATGTTGATATCAAACACATAGATAATACTACTATGCTCTGACCTCTTACAGTAGACACCTTGGATACTCCAATACTATAATTTCATACTTGGGTTGTTACACAGAATGGTAAGTTATATCCAACTTAGTTTCAGAACTTAAAATTTGAGTACTTTAGAACACTGCCCAGTGTACTCATAATTACATGGCATTGTGACAAGATATATATATATATACATATGCATATATATATATACATATATATATATATCATGCAAACATATGTATCTGTATTTCAGTAAATATATATGATAAAATAATATTATTAATTGGAATAGAAAATATGTATTTCACCCTACTCAAGATTTTCATGATGATCTCATGTGTTAATAACTATTAACATGACAGAGTTGGGCTTTGAGAAAATTGTAAGTGACAGCATGTAAAATAGAGTATGATAATGTGAGATAAGAATGCTGAGAGCTGGGCGGAAAAATTGTTTTCAATCTGACTTGTAAATTGGATTCATTTTAAAGGATAAATTAGAGAATGAAAGTGAAAATGAGGAACCACATCTCAAAGTATTGAATTAGTTTTAGCCAGTGACTGCATAAGGTAGATTAATTTTAAAAATATGAAACATTAAAAAATGAGTTATTTCCCTCAGAATGATCTTTTCCTAGATCCTACCATTTTACCTGCAAATTTCATGATTTCCTCCTTTTTTGATTGCTGGAGTATTCCATTGTATAAAATACCACAATTTCTGGCCATTCTCCATTGATGGACATCTGGGTTGTTTCCAGGTTCCATATTACAAATAAAGCTGCTATAAACGTGGTTAAAAAAAAAAGAAAGCAAAGAACAAGCACGAAAACATAACATTGTAAGCTAATTCACATACATGTGTCCCATTCAGGTTATTATAACAGGAA
>JAEOAE010001184.1:0-23410 GCA_036365155.1 Meriones psammophilus
TTAGGGTTAGGAGTAGGAGTTAGGGTTAGGAGTTAGGGTTAGGGTTAATGGCTTAGGGTTAGGGTTAGGATTTTATATCACTATTCAGTTTTCCTGTTATAATAATTGAAAAGCGACACGAATGTAAATTAGTTTACAAAGTTGTGCTTTGCGTTTCTATTCTTCGATGAAAAATCGTTTCTATGCCATACATTTCAATTCATAAGCTTTTCATTTTCCTGTTTTCCTAATTGAGTGGCGACACACATGTGATTTAGTTTACAAAGTAGTGCTTTGCGTTTCTGTTCTTCTATTTAGAAACTTGTTTCTGTGCTGTACAGTGTGATATATCCTTTTCAGTTTCTGTTATAATAATTGAATAAAGCGTCGTATGTGAATTGGTTTACAAAGTTGTGCTTTGCATTTCTGTTCTTTTGATGGAAACTTGTTCCTATGCTGTACAGTTGGATATATCACTTTTCAGTTTTCCTGTTATAATAATTGAGCAGGCGACACGTGTGAATTAGTTTACAAAGTTGTGCTTTGTGTTTCTCTTCTTGTGTTGAAATTGTTTCTGTGCTGTACAGTACATTATATCACTTTTAAGTTTCCTGTATTCCTAATTGAAAGTGGCACACAGTTGATTTAGTTTACAAAGTAGTGCTGCGTTTATGTTCTTTCGTTGAAACTTGTTCCTATTAGGAACAAGTTATGGATTAGGAGTTATAGTTATGGTTAGGAGTTAGGGTTAGGGGGCTTAGGGTTAGGGTTAGGGTTAGGGTTTTGGTTAGGGTTAGGGGCTTAGGGTTAGGGTTAGCGTTATATCACTTTTCAGTTTTCCTGTCATAATAATTGAAGGCGACTCGTGTGTGAATTAGTTTACAAAGTTGTGCTGCGTTTCTGTTCTTTTCGATGGAAACTTGTTTCTGTGCCTTATAGTGTGAATAACACTTTTCAGTTTTCTGTATTCTAATTGAGTTAGCGAGACACATGTGATTCCGTTTAAAAGTAGTGCTTTGCTTTTCTTTTCTTTTCGTTGGAAACTTGTTTCTGTAAGGTACAGTCTTGAGATATAACTTTTCACTTTTACTGTCTTCCTAATTGTGCAGGCGACACACATGTTACTTAGTTTTCAAAGTTGTGCTTTGCCTTTCTGTTATTTTGTGGGAAACTTTTTCTGTGAGGGTACAGTCACGAGATATCACTTTTCAGTTTTCCGTATTCCTAATTGAGCAGGGTTGGGGTTAGGGTTAGGGTTGAGGTTAGTGTTAGGGTTAGGGTTGGGGTTGGGGTTGGGGTTATGTTTAGGGTTAGGGTTAGGGTTAGGGTTAGGGTGAGAGTTAGGGGTTAGGGATAGGGTTAGTGTTAGTATTAGGGTTAGGATTAGGGTTAGGGTTAGAGGGTTAGGGGTTAGGGTTAGGGGTTAGGGTTAAGGTTAGGGTTAGGGTTGGGTTAGGGTTAACGTTTAGGGTTTAGGTATAGGGTTTAAGGGTTTAGGGTTAAGGTTAGGGTTATGTTTAAAGTTAGGGTTAGGAGTTAGGGTTAGGGTTAGTGGTCAGGGTCAGGGTCAGTGTCAGGGGTCAGGGTTTGGGTTAGGGGTTAGGGTTAGGGTTAGGGGTTAGGTTTAGGGTTAGGGTTAGGTGTTAAAATCATAGTTAGCGTTAGGGTTAGGGGTTAGGGTTAGGTTTAGGGTTATGGTTAGGGGTTAGGGTTAGGGTTAGGGTTAGGGTTAGGGTTAGGGTTAGGTTTAGGGTTAGAGGTTAGGGTTAGGGTTAGAGGAGTTTAGGTTAGGAGTTAGGGTTAAGCGTTAGGGTTGGGTTTGGGGTTAGGAGTTGGGGTTAGGGTTAGGAGTTAGGGTTAGGGTTAGGGTTAAGGTTTAAAGTTAGAATTTAAAATTAGGGTTGGGGTTAAGGGATAGGTTTAGGGGTTAGGGTTATGGTTAGGATTAAAGTTAAAATTAAAATTAAAATTAAAATTAAAATTAAAATTAAATTAAAATTAAAATTAAAATTAAATTAAAATTAAGGTAAATTTAAATTTAAAATTAAAGTTTAAAATTAAAATTAAAAATTAAAATTAAAATTAAATTTAAAATTTAAAATTAAAATTAAGTATTAAGGGGTTAGGGATAAAATTAAATATTAGAATTAGGGTTAGGGTTAAGTATTACAAAAATTAAAGTAAAATTTAAAAATTAAAATTAAAATTTAAAATTAAAATTAGGTTATTGTTAGGGGTTAAGGGATAAAATTAAATGTTAAAATTAAAATTAGGGTTAGGGTTACAGAGGTTAGAGTTAGGGTTATAGGGTTAGGGTTAGGGTTAGGTTAGGGTTAGGGTTAAATTCTGATTGGGAATTATAGTTAGGGTTGGGGTTGAAATTAAAAGGTTAATTTTGGGATTAGGGTTATTATTAAAGTTAGGATTAGGGTAAAAAATTTAAAATTAAAATTAAATTAAGTATTAAGTATTAAAATTAAGATTAGGGTTAGGGTTAGAAGGTTAAGTTAAAATTAGTAAATTAAAATTCACAATTAAAAATTAAAATTAAAATTAAAATTAGGGTAAAATCAAAGTTAAAATTAGGGTTAAAATTAGGGTTAAAATTATAAATTTAAATTTAAATTAAAGGGTTTAAATTAGGGTTAGTGGTCAGGGTCAGGGTCAGGGTTTAAAATTTAAACTTAGGTTAAAATTAAAATTAGTAATTTTAGGGTTAAAATTTAAAATTTAAATTCAGGGTTAGGGTTAAGGTTAGTAGGTTAAGGGTTATGTTAAAATTAGGGTTAGGGGTTAGTGTTAAATATTAGGGTTAATTAAAAGTTAGGGTTAGGGTTAGGGTTAAAATTAAGTTTAGGGTTAGGGTTAGAGGTTAGGGTTAGGGTTAGAGGTTTAAGTTAGGGTTAGTGTTAGCGTTAGGGTTGGGGTTGGGATTGGGTTTGGGGTTGGGGTTGGGGTTGGGTTAGGGTTAGTGTTAGGGTTAGGGATTAGGATTAGGGTTAGGGTTAGGGTTAAGGTTTAGGGTTTAGTGTTTAGGGTTTAGTGTTAGGGTTAGGGTTAGTGTTAGCGGTCAGGGTCAGGGTCAGGGACAGGGTCAGGTTCAGGGTTAGGGTTAGGGGGCTGTTAGGATTAGGGTTAGGGGTTAGGGTTAGGTTTAGGGTTAGGGGTTTAAGTCAGGGTTAGGGTTAGTGTTAGGGGGTTAGTGTTAGGGTTAGGGTTAGGGTTAGGGTTAGGGGTTAGGGTTAGGGTTAGGGTTAGGTTCAGGGTCAGGGTCAGGGACAGCGTTAGGGTTAGGGCTAGGTCTAGGGCTAGGGCTGGGGCTAGGACTGGGACTGGAGGCTAGGGCTGGAGCTAGGGGGTTAGGGGGCTAGGGCTAGGGCTAGGGGTCTAGGAGGTTAGGGCTGGGGCTAGGGGGCTAGAGGGCTAGGGCTAGGGGGTATGGTTAGGGGCTAGGGTGCTAGGGCTGGGGCTAGGACTAGGACTAGGGCTAGGGGGCTAGGGCTAGGGCTAGGGGGCTAGGGCTAGGGGCTGGGGACTAGGGGGCTAGGGCTAGGGCTAGGGGGCTAGGGCTGGGGTTGGGTGGATAGGGCTAGGGGGCTTGGGCTAGGGCTGAGTCTAGGGGTCTATGGGGCTAGGGCTGGGGCTAGGGCTAGGGCTAGGGCTAGGGGGCTAGGGCTAGGGGTGGGGGTTAGGGCTGGGGGTAGGGGGCTAGTGCTAGGGGGCTAGGACTAGGGCTAGGACTAGGGGGCTAGGGCTAGGGGGGCTAGGGGCCTAGGGGGCTAGGAGGCTAGGGCTAGGGTGCTAGGGGTAGGGCTAGGGGGCTTGGGGGGGGGGTTGGGCTAGTGGGCTAGGGCTAGGGGGCTAGGGCTAGGGTTAGTGTTAGGGGTTAGGGTTAGGCTTAGGGTGTCAAGGGTTAGGGTTACGGTCAAGGGTCAGGGCCAGGGTCAGGGTCAGGGCCAGGACCAGGGCCGCCAGGGCAAGGACCAGGACTGACAGGGCCAGGGCCAGGGCTGTCAGGGTCAGGGTCAGGGCTGTCTGGGTTAGGGTTAGGGTTAGGGGTTAGGAGTTAGGGTTAGGGGGTCAAAGGTTATGGTCAAGGGTCAAGGGCCAGGGCCAGGGCCAGGGCTGCCAGGGACAGGGTCAGGGAGAGGGCCACAAGGGCTGCCAGGGCCAGGGCCATCAGGGCTATCAGGGCCACGGCCAGGGCTGCCAGTGCCAGGGCTGTCAGGGCCAGGGCCAGGGCTGTCAGGGACAGGGCCTGGGCTGTCAGGGTCAGAGTCAATGCTGTCAGGGTCAGGGTCAGGGCTGTCAGGGTTAGGGTTAGGGTTAGGGGTTATGGGTTAGGGTTAAGGGTTAGGATTAGCGGGTCAAAGGTTAGGTTCAAGGGTCAAGGTCCAGGGCCAGGGCCAGGGCTGCCAAGGACAGGGTCAGGGAGAGAGCCGCAAGGGTTGCCAGGGCCAGGGCTGTCAGAGTCAGGGCCAGGGCTGTCAGGATCAAGGCCAGGGCTGTCAGGGCCAGGGCCAGGGCTGTCAGGGCCAGGGCCAGGGCTGTCTGGGCCAGGGCCAGGGCTGTCAGGGTCAGGGCCAGGTCTGTCAGGGTGTTGGAAGCCGCGTGATCATCTCTCTGGCAGAAACACACGCGGGCACAAGGGTCCTTCCGCAACAAGCCTTTATTCCAGTCAATCAATGAAAGGAGGAGAGGAGAGCGGGCCTGGCCACCTCGCAGGCTTGTGCGGCACTCGCATTGGCCTAAGGACACCACGGCGTCCCTCAGTCCATGGCGAGGGCGGGCAAGCCCCGGGCGGGGAGAGGGGGAGGAGGAGAGGGCCCAGAAGTGGCGCTATTTATATAAGCCCTGGTCGCACCTAAGTGACGTGTCAATACCCTGATTGGCTGCTCACTCTTTACCCCGCCTGATGACTCTGGCCCAGCATGCTTAGAGTGCTTATGCAATTTGCGCAACCCGCGCATGCGTACTGTATGTTTTTTTTTTTTTTTTACAGTTTTGAGTGCAAAATGTCAGCGCCACCTCGTAGCGTCTGAGTCTCAGCTCTCCACATTCCCCTTTTGTTTTAATAAATGAAAACTGCCTTAAAGCCTATAAGTGTGGCACAAGAGAGCCCTAAGCTCGATCAAGCGCTCCTCCTTCTTTGGGAGTAAGCGATCAAGAGCTTTAGATTACTTCCTTACGCCACCAGGTGCATTGGTGACAAGTCCTCTGGGTGCAGGGGCTAAGGGAGAAGATTTAAAAAGGAGGTGACACCCATTCCCGTGCAATGGAATAAAATTGCAGGGAGTGCAAGGGCTGTCATCCTCCTATCTAGGTACCATAGCAGCAGGCAAGGCAAAGGCAACATTGACTTGGATCACTCATCGACTCAGGGCAATGGGTAAAACCCCTGAGGTACATCGACTGAGTGTCACAGTCTGTTTTAATTTTTTAACATGGATAAAAAATTTTGGGATATGATCCTTCTTTCAAGGCCACAAGCGTTTTGCGATCGCGACCTAGTCACGTTTATGTTGGGTATTGAGTTTGCAGAACAACCAGAGTAAAAACACTAAGCCCCAACATAGTGCTGCACCAAACATTCAACCCCCCCAATCTTAAAGTAAGAAAAGGCCGAAGAAACCCAGGGTAATAAGCCATCTGTGGGCGATGAATCCACTCGAGTAGAATTAGTGGTCATCCTCGCGCCCATGACTCTTCAAGTGGTAGCAGGTGTATCTGTGGAAAGATCATCTTCAGCTGTCACCAGCTTTAGCGTGAGGAGCTCCGGTACCCAGAATGGATTGTTTTCTTCCTGTGGGAAAACACAGACAGCTCCCTGGATCTTATTAAGATAGGATCCGGGCCTTTCCATTGACCAGTTAAGACATCCTTCCATTTGATCATTTCCTTGGGCCTGTGGGCCTAAGCAGTGATGATCAGCCGCCCGAATAGCCTTGACTGTCCAAATTCAAAAAAATTGAGTGTGAAGAGTGCAAAGGAAATGGTTACTCATCGCACTGAGGCAGAAACCTCCTGGACTCTCCCTTTTGTTTTATTAAGTAGGATTTTAGGGTGCGGTGAGCATGTTTAATAATACCCTGACTTTGAGGTTATGTGGGAGACCGTTAGATGGGTCACTTTTATTGGATGACAAAACTGTCCAAATTTTTGAGAAGTATAGGTCGGCCCATTGGCAGTTTTAAATTTTGGGCTTTTCCCAGGCACTCCATGCCTCTAGGCAATGTTGAATAACATGGGCTGCCTTTTTTCTCCAGTCAGGGAGAAGCAAACACAACTCAGAGCAAGTATCAACAGAAACATACAAATATTGAATTTTACCAAACAATGAAATGTGAGTAACATCCATCTGCCACACTTGTAGTGGACAGATTCCTCTGGGATTAATCCCAACATGAGGCATAGGTAAGAACTGACAACAATTTTGACATTGTGTAACAATATCTCTAGCTTCTTTTCTAGTTTTGTCAAATCGATGGCGCAATGTCTCAGCTGTAACATGAAAACTTTTATGAAACTCCTTAGCCAATTCTAAATTTGAATTAATGTTAGGGTTAGGGTTAGGGTTAGGGTCAGGAGTAAGGGGTTAGGGTTAGGGTTAAGGTTTGGGTATGGTTAGGGTTAGGGGTTGGGGTTAGTGTTAGGGTTAGAGTTAGATTTGGGGGGTTAGGGTTAGGGTTAGGTTTAGGGTTAGGGTTAGGGTTAGGGGTCAGGGTCAGGGTCAGGGTCAGGGTCAGGGGGGTTTAGGGTTAGGGTTAGTGGTTAGGGTTTAGGGGTTAAAGTCAGGGTTAGGGTTAGGGTTAGGGGTTAGGGTTAGGGTTAGGGTTAGGGTTAGGGTGTTAGGGTTAGGGTTTGGGTTAGGGTTAGGGTTAGGGTCAGGGTCAGATTCAGGGTCAGGGTTAGGGTTAGGGCTAGGGCTATGGCTAGGGCTGGGGCTGGGGCTGGAGGCTAGGGCTGGAGATAGGGGACTAGGGGCTAGGGCTAGTGCTAGGGGCTAGGAGGCTAGGGCTGGGGCTAGGGGCTAGGGGCTAGGGGACTAGGGCTAGGCGGGGTAGGGCTATGGGCTAGGGGCTATATACAAAGACAAAAGGACTGAGAAAGAAATTAGGAAACAACGCCCTTCACAATAGCGACAATTGACATACGGTACCTCGGGTAACCCTAACCAAGGAAGTCAAAGACTTGTATGAAAAAAATTTCAAATCTCTGAAGAAAGAACTAGAAGAAGATGAGAAGATGGAAAGATCTCCCATGCTCATGGCTTGGTAGGATTAACATAGTAAAAATGGCCATCTTACCAAAAGCAATCTACAGATTCAATGCAATGCCCATCAATTTACCAACACAATTCTTTACAGACTTGGAAAGAAAAATTCTCAACTTCATATGGAATAACAAGAAACCCAGAATTGCTAAAACAATCCTCTACAATAAAAGATCTTCTGGAGGTATCTCCATCCCTGATCTTAAGTTGTACTATAGAGTAACAGTTTTAAAAACTGCATGGTACTGGCATAGAAACAGAATGATGGATCAATGGAACCGAACAGAGGACCCAGAAATAAACCCACACACTTATGGACACCTGATATTTGACAAAGACGCCAAAATCATACAATGGAAAAAAGATAGCATCTTCAACAAATGGTGCTGGTCCAACTGGATGTCTACATGTAGAAAAATGAAAATAGATCCATAAAATGAAAATAGACCTCAACATAGAACCAGACACATTAAATCGGCTTGAAAAAAAAGTGGGGAATACCCTAGAACTCATTGGTACAGGGAAAACTTCCTGAACAGAACTCCAGCAGCACAGGCTCTAAGAGCAACAATCAATAAATGGGACCTCATGAAACTGAAAAGCTTCTGCAAAGCAAAGGACACCGTCATCAAAACAAAGCAATCTCCTACAGATTGGGAAAGAATCTTCACCAACCCTTTATCTGACAGAGGACTCATATCAAGTATATATAAAGAACAAAAGAAGCTGAAAAGCAGCAAACCAAGTAATCCACTTAAAAAATGGGAACAGAGCTAAACAGAGAATTCTCTGTAGAGGAATACCGAATGGCAGAGAAGCACTTAAAGAAATACTCAACCTCACTAGCCATTAGGGAAATGCAAATCAAAACAACCCTGAAATTTCACCTTACACCCATGAGAATGGCCAAGATCAAAAACTCAAGTGACAACACATGCTAGAGAGGTTGTGGAGAAAGAGGAACCCGTCCCCACTGCTGGTGGGAATGTAAACTGGTACAACCACTCTGGAAATCAATCTGGCGTTTTCTCAGAAAACTAGGAATAGTGCTTCCCCAAGATCCAGCCATACCACTCCTAGGCATATATCAAAAAAAGAGGCTCAAGCACATAAAAGGAAATTTGCTCAGCCATGTTCATAGCAGCTTTATTTGTAATAGCCAGAAGCTGGAAACAACCCAGATGCCCCTCAACTGAAGAATGGATGCAGAAATTGTGGTACATCTACACAATGGAATATTACTCGGCAATGAAAAATAAAAATCATGAAATTTGCAGGTAAATGGTGGGATCTGGAAAGGATCATCCTGAGTGAGTTGTCCCAGAAGCAAAAAGACACACATGGTATATACTCACTCATATAGACATACAACATAGGACAAACCCACTAAAACCTGTGCATCTAAAGAAACTAAGCAAGAGAGAAGAGCCCAACTAAAATGTCTAATCCCCATCCAGAAAGGCAAAGAGGATGGACATCAGAAGAAGAAGAAAACAGGAAACAACCTAGGAACCTACACAGAGGGTCTCTGAAAGCCTCTGCCCTACAGACTATCAAAGCAGAAGCTAAGCCTGATGGGCAACTGTTGGGCAGAGTGAATGGAATTTTATGTAAGAACTGGGAAAGAGCAAGAGCTGGAGAGGACAGGGTCTCCACAAGGAGAGCAACAGAACAAGAAAATTTGAACACAGGGAACTTCCCAGAGACTCATACTCAACCAAGGACTATTCATAGAGATAACCCAGAACCCCTGCAGATGTAGCCCAGGGCAGTTCAGAGTCAATTGGGTTACATAGTAATGAGAAGAGGGGCTGCCTCTGACATGAACTGACTGGCCTGCTCTTTAGTCACCTCCTCCTGAGGGGGAGCAACCTTACCAGGCCATAGTAGAGGACAATGAAGCCACTTTTGATGTGAACTGATGGACTAGGATAAGAAAGGAGAGGAGAACCTCCCCTATCAGTGGACTTGGGGAGTGGCATGCATGCAGAGGGAGGAGGGAGGGTGGGATTGGGAGGGGAGGGAGGGGCTTATGGGGGGATGCAGAGTGAATAAAGTGTAATTGATGAAAAATTTAAAAGAAAGGGAAAAAATAATAATTTAAGAACCTTAAATGACTTTCAAAATTGGAGGAAAACATGGAGTTAGTCAATTTACATGGAGCACGTCTCGCCCCTGGGGGCAATGGTCTCCTGAACCTACTCAGACCTCGGACACCTCGGACACTACTAGTTCTAGAACCAATGCAGGATGTTCCAATGAGGGGGTTAAGGCTTCTCATAATATTTCCTATAAGCCCACACCTGTTTGTTTACATCCCCCAATTTTATTCATTATTAGCCAGATAGAGCCAAGTAATTGTAGTAATGATAGTTGCTTTTTTGCCCAATGCTGTAATGCTAGTAAATTTACTAGCTGGTTACTCACATGCCTTGCTGGGTGCCTGTGCCCGTTGATGCCCTCACGCTATGACTCTCTTCAGACAGAAAAGGGATCTTGGAATTACAGCTGCCATTGTTACTGCCATCTCATTGGCGGCTGTTGGAGCTACCACCACGCCATTAGCCATGAGTCATACTGGGCAGACTGCTCAGACCCTGAATAACCTTTTAGCCAAGGTAGCTCATGCCTTAGATGTACAAAAAGGAATTAATGCTCAACTAAAAGGAGGTTTGATGGAGTTCAATCATAGGTTTGACCTCGTGCAGGAACAAATTGATACCCTATGGCAAATCGCTCAAATTGGCTGTCAATGAAAGTATGCTGGACTTTGTGTCATTAACATACAACATGAGAATTTTCCCTGTGCTGCAAATCTGTCTAAACAATTGTCAAGCTATATTTTAGGTAATTGGACTGGAGAATTCAATACTACGATGGACCAGCTGAGAGTGGCCATTGTCATGGTAAATTCTACCAGAGTGGGCCTTAGGACTAGCCACAGGATTATCATCATGGATTGCTGCAGCCATGAATCATCTGAAGGAATGGGCGGGCATGGGAGCATTACCAGGCCTTCTGGTGTTGGTCACCTTGGTTTGCCTGTGGTATATATGCAAGATTAGAGTCTCACAACAGCATAATGCAGCCATGACCATTCAGGCCTTTATAGCCATTGAAGCAGGACAGTCTACCCAAGCATGGTTGGCTACCATAAAAAGCCAAAATGTTACGATCAGGATGCAAGGCTAAGCACTGCACTCAGGGTCAGCATCCTTGGACCCAGAGAAGAGCATGTCTGATTGCATGCGGGTTGATGCCCCAGGTCCCGCCTCTGAGAAAAAGGTATCGGACGGGTCTGATGCTCTTTGTGTGGATGACACCTAAATGAACATCAGTACAAAGTCCCAATTTATTTCTAATATCAGAGATCAGACCTCTACTCTTGCCTGATGCATCCAAAACAAAAAGGGGGCACTGTAGAGTGCTGCGTAATACTGCGCCTGAAAGATGGAGCTGGTATCCGCCTTCCACCTTCCCGATGGTGAGTGCTCTCTGTCACAAACAACTCCACATTTGGCTAAGGCTGAGGATCTGGCTTGCTTCCATGTATGTGGACCTATCTGCATTGCCCACGTGGCATGCCTGGGCTGGCTACCCAGAGGCTATTTAAGCTGAGGGCTGGCTTTCCCCAGGGTCAGATGATTGTTCAAGGTTCCTGAATAAACTGCATTTAAAAAATAAATAAATAAAACAAAACATCAAGTTAAAAAAAAAAAAAGTAGTGCTTTGTTTTTGTGTTCTTTCGTTCGAAACTTGTTCCTGTGCTGTACATTGTGTTATATAACTTTTCAGTTTTCCTGTATTCCTAATTGAGCGAGTGGCACACATGTGATTTAGTGTACAAAGTAGTGCTTTGTGTTTATGTTCTTTCGCTGGAAACTTGTTCCTCTAGGAACAAGTTAGGGTTAGGGTGAGGGTTAGGCTTAGAGTTAGGGTAGGGTTAGGGTTAGGGTTAGGGGTTAGGGTTAGGGTTAGGGGTTAGGATTAGGATTTAGGGTTAGGGTTAGGTGCTTAGGGTTAGGGTTAGGGTTATATCACTTTTCAGTCTTCCTGTTTTAATAATTGAAGAGGCGAAATGAATGTGAATTAGTTTACAAAGTTGTGCTTTGCGTTTCTGTTCTTTTAATGAAAACTTGTTTCTTTGCCATACATTTCGATATATTGCTTTTCAGTTTTCCTGTATTCCTAATTGAGCGAGAGACACACATGTGATTTAGTTTACAAAGTAGTGCTGAAAGACCCCCGCGTCACCAAAAGTTAGAAGCAGCTAATAGTTAATGTCATTTTGTACAGCACTGTTTTGAGAAACTCTGAAGGATACCACTGTTTTGAGAAACTCTGTGGGCTAGGGAGGGAACTAGCAGAAGAGATCCAGCTGCTGAGGATATCTGCGGTCAGGCTGCCCCAGTTGAGCCAAAAATCAATTTGTGCTGACCACGCATATGAGAAGTTTGTGAGACTGTTCCAGCTGAGATAGGGGCCCTAAGACAAATAGTGAGACTGTTCCAGCTGAGATAGGAGCCCTAAGACAAACAACAGGTGGCGGTCCCAAGATTGAGAGCCATCATGACCTTTCCGACCACCCAGTTCCTGATATCATGATGTCCCTGCCAAACTCTGACTCAAGTTGTGGTCTCATTTAAATGTACCAATCAGCTCCCTGTAACTATGCTTCTCGCTTCTGTACCTGCGCTTTTTTGCTCTGAGACCCTATAAAAGCCCAGCTTTCCACTCAGGGGCGCACAAGTCTTCGAGAGACTTTGTTGCCCCAGGTACCCATGTATCAAAATAAAGCCTCTTGCTGTTTGCAGCCGAACATCTGGTCTCGTTGATCCTTGGGAGGGGTCTCCTGATGGAAGACACCCCATAGGAGTCTTTCATTTGGAGGACCCAGCGAGATCTCAGACCCCAGCCAGGGACCACCAACCCAGCGTCGGGAGGTAAGACTGCCCGGCTTTTGTTCTGTGAGTCTTGTGTATCGTGGTGTTAAGCAGTCTGTTTTTGTGTGTCTGCTTCCAGGGGTTTGAGTCCCCCTGTGGTCTGAGCTTAGCCCAAGTCATCTGTATTGTGGAAATTGAAAGGAGTTGTGGAATCGGACTTTCTTTCAGTGGCTCCTGGGAGAGGTCTCAGGAGTGTTCTGTAGGGAGCTGTTTTTCACGGTTCCCATCTGAGTGGGGAGAGCCCGATTTCTCGGCTCTCGTCTGTCTGGAAGCACAGGCGACTCGGACTTCTCGGGGAACCGCCCTGTTGAAACCTCGTGTTTCCTCTGGGAGAGGCGGAGGAACTGGACCTCCGACACAGTCTCCATCTGAATTTTTGCTTTCAGTTTTGTGTCTTATCTCGTGCCGTGTGGCTTGTGTTGTGTTCTGTCTGTCTCGTCTTTATAGTGTGATAAGTGTTTTTATGTATTTGAAAAAATGGGACAAACTGTCACTACTCCCAAAAGTTTAACTTTACAGCAAAGACTTTTGGGGAGGGGAGGCCCAGCCAGGAAGCAGGTTCAGGACCTGCGGGGAGGTAAGCTACAGTAGAGCTCACAAGGGAGCCAAAGGGGTAGGCAAGGCTCATGGGCTTGCTGGATGAAGAATCCTTAGACATGGCTAGGCGGGGATTGGCACTGTAGCTGCTCCATGATAGGAGCTGCTCTGGCTGCTGAGTGAGGAAAAACTCCTCCCCCTTGCCTTCATGCCACCTTAGCAGGAAAGTAAGCAGCAAGAGCTCACCACTCTCTCTTGTTCCTCTCTTCCCTCCTCCCACCTAGGGGGCTTGCAACTTACAGATCAAACAGTAATTTAGAAAAAAAAAAAACTGTACTTACTGTAATGTTTAGAATTGCAGCTGAGTCTGTCTGTTTAAATATATGGCCATTATCAATTGTTTTCAACTGGTCTTAAATGGTTGATATGATAAAAAAAATAATTGGGTATGTTTTAAGGTTAAATTCAAATTCTTGTTTTAAAAACACGTATATGTGTCTACGTGTTTGTAGGGTCTATAAATGCATATGTTTAAATAACAACAATGTAAATTGCCACATGGTGTGGCTCAGGAAAAAAAAAAAAAAAAACAAAGATTGCAAAATCTCTGAGTCAAAATGATTTTATTTCCTTTTAGGATAAGAAGAAAGTCTTATTCTAAGTTGATATTGGTTCTGAAGATTAGGTTGTTTTCACTGATAAACTTTGGTCTTAAAATCTAGTTTCAACTTTTAAAATTATGGTTCCCAGGAAAATTTGGCCAGCTGGTGGACGTTAATTCTCATTTCCTTCTAGGTTAAAAGGATAACTTATTTTAATTGGTTAATTGGTATTGGTTTTAAAAATTAAATTGCTTACACTGGTAAATTCTGGTTTTAAAATCTGGTTTTGAAATGTTTAAGGCTGTAAAATGTTTAAAGTTTATCAGGCATTTGGGTATGACAATGATCTTGGGTATTTTATTAATTTTACTAAATAAAACCCTGCCGTATTGTTTGTGCTAACTGAAAAAATTGCAGTTTTTAAAGTGTATCTTGTGGAGAGCTGTTTGTTTGTTAAGCTGATTTGTGATCATCTTATCCGCTACAGAAAAGTTATTTAAAAAAATGGCAGTTTCAAAACTCCTCTTTATAGTAATGTATAGAAAGCAAATTGTACGTAGACTCTGGGCTTCTGCAGGATTATGTCAAAATGGAAAGGATTTTAGTGAGAGTTTTTTATGTTGTCTGAAAAGCAAAAAGAAAGCAAGAAAGTAAGCATGTCTGGTTAAGCCAGAAAAAGAAAGCTAGGAACCTGAAGGTATATAGAATGTTGCAGAAGGTTAGTGGATGTGTTATAAAAAGCCAGAGAGCTAGCTGATAGGTTTGGTATGGCTAAAGTAATTCTTCTAAAGCTTGTTTGATCACTGGGAACTTTTGGTTGTGGGGGATTATGGATGCTCCACAGTGTTTGCTGTATCATCAACAGCACCTAATGGCTATTTTGGTATTGTCAGTCATAGCCTGTGCTAACACATGGCTAGCTGCCATGATAGTTCAGGGATAGAGCACATAAAGCTGTAGTTTTGCTGCCATATTTGTTTCGGACTTCCAGCTGAGTTCAGTTACACATGGCCAGCCCGCCATACTGGTTCAGAGATAAGAGGGTAAAACTATGAGTTTGCCACCATTTTGTTCAGGTATCTCAGTTATGTATAGTCATATCAGTGTTAAGTACAAAAGCTTTTTACTGCTTAATTTTAATGCAAGTGGTAGGAGTAGCAAGATTTGCTAGCCTTTCTATGAACTGTATCAGATTAAAAGGTTTGCTTTGATTTTAGTTCAGAAAGAGCAGATTTAAAGTCATGCTAAATACTGCAGTTGAGCCTTACCTAGTCTCCTTGTTCAAGTTTTTTTAAGGTTAAGCCTAGGATGGGTAACTATAAAGTTTGCCTATTTGTCTTAAAATATATAGTTCTAAAACATGCATCTCAGAAATATGCTAGAACTATATTAAATAGCAGTCTGTTTTATAAGACTCAGTTTAAAACAAATGATAAAAACAAAAAGTAACTCAGATATGCTGGCCCTCAAGCTTATCAGAGATCTGATGAATATGGCATTTTAACATATGTAAGTTTATTGTGGCAGAAAGTCCCAAAATCCTGGCAGTAGCTCCCCAAGGTCTCCGAGAAGATTTGGACACAGCGACAGATGACTGCAACTCTGGATTGTGGTATGCTAACCACTGCGCAATACTGCCCCAACTGGCCCACTGCTAGGGCCCAGCCTAAACTGTGGACAAAGCCGGGGACACCTGAAGAGCCATTGTCTCACATTGTGAGAGGCAAGGTGAGGTCAATCTCTCCTGTTCCTCTTTCCACAGCAGCAGTTTCTCATCCTCTATGCCTGATGGCTGGACTGCCTCTGCTCAAAAAGCCAGGAGAACATAGGAGCCAGGGACACTGCCTAGGTAATGGACTAACTAGTCATCTCTGTCATTTTGATTGGTACTTAGCTCATAATTTATCCTTCTCAGGTCTCTGATCACATTGACAGCTAGGCTAAAAGGCTAAGCTTAGTTAACAGTAACTTGGCAGTTAAAGAGTAGACAGTTAGGTTCACTATCAGCTCATTGGACAGTTCATTAGTTAGTTAAAACTACTGGGTACTACTATATTTTTTGTAAAAAAAAAAGCCAAACAAAACAGGTTTGCCCTGCTCACAGGCTTTACATCAGTTGCCAATGTCTTATATTAATAGTTAAATAAAAAATATAAGGTTTATATAGGGTCTGAGGATATAGGAGTTCAGGTTATAAAAATCTAAAAAATGTTGGTCTACATACTGATCAAAGTATCAATTTAATGGACGTCAGGTTAACACTTAAGTAAAAAAAAAAAAAAAAAGTACAAGCAGTTTCTCATGCAGGCAATCTTACTTAGCCAAAATATAGGAGGGTTTACTCAAGGTTGCACAGAGCCTGCTGTCTGGTTACTATGGTTGCCACGGGTTTGTAAGGGTCAGAGCAGTCCACTGTAAGACCACCAAGGTCAGTCTGTGAGAGACTGGACTTTGAAAAATAGCCATGAAGCTGAGTTCCACTGCTCAGATGCCGTTAACTCCATAAAGGCTGCCACATGGACACACTTAAGTTTGTTTATATAAAAAAAAATAAAAAAAAAAAAAAAAAAAAAAAAAAAGCTGACTGGTACCAATTCTGTTGGATATATTTTTATCTGTTACTCTCAAAATGTTGCTGTATTAGATTTGCTTATATGTTACTTTTCTGATACCAAAAATTTATATGAGTTTATAAAAATCAAAAGGTCATAAGACCTAGATCTGGCATAGCTCAAATGGATCCCAGAAAGTTTTTTCCCTGGTGTTGGGATTTCTCACTTTTTCCATTTAACAGACAAATCTTAACTTCTGTGTCTAGTCTGAATTTGTCTCAGCAGATTTTAACCTTTTTGACTCTGTTCCGGCATCAGCTGTGGACTGCAAGCTGAGATCTGGACTTCCTGGAAACTGACATGATTGCTCCCTGCCTCTTGGGTGGATCAATGAACCAGATGCTTGGGACTCCCTTATTGCCCAGCCTTTGACTGGCATTTCAGCCTTCCTAGCCCCTGATGCCTACGGTCCAATGGTCAGCTCGAAGAAGCTCCAGAAGACGGAACTACGCCCAAATCCCCCCTAGCAGGCTGAAATGCTAAGTCAAAAGGGCTCCCTGGCATTAGCTATTATCTTGGGCATCTGCTTAGCTGAAATGGACACTAATATTGCAGCAACTGGGCTAAAAGCCTAGAGACCCTGTAATAGTTCTCCTTGGCTTAAAGGAAGACTCAGACAGAGACAGCAGTTCTTTGAGTCAGGACAAAGCTGGTATGAGAGTTGGTTCAATAAAGCCACTGGCTCTCTGTCATACAAGCGTTGGTGTTAACCCAGCAGTATCATCAGTTTAAACAGCAGGAGACAGAAATTAACTCTCCCTAGGCCCTAGAATGAAAGATTCCATTCTAAGTTAGAAGAAAAAGGGGGGAATGAAAGACCCCCGCCTCACCAAAAGTTAGAAGCAGCTAATAGTTAATGTCATTTTGTACAGCACTGTTTTGAGAAACTCTGAAGGATACCACTGTTTTGAAAAACTCTGTGGGCTAGGGAGGGAACTAGCTGAAGTGACCAAGCTGCTGGGGATATCTGCGGTCAGGCTGCCCAATTGAGCCAAAACTCAATTTCTGCTGACCACGCATATGTGAAGTTTGTGAGACTGTTCCAGCTGAGATAGGGGCCCTAAGACAAATAGTGAGACTGTTCCAGCTGAGATAGGAGCCCAAAGACAAACAACAGGTGGCGGTCCCAAGATTGAGAGCCATCATGACCTTTCCGACCACCCAGTTCCTGATATCATGATGTCCCTGCCAAACTCTGACTCAAGTTGTGGTCTCATTTAAATGTACCAATCAGCTCCCTGTAACTATGCTTCTCGCTTCTGTACCTGTGCTTTTGCTCTGAGACCCTATAAAAAGCCCAGCTTTCCACTCAGGGGGCGCGCAAGTCTTCCGAGAGACTTTGTCGCCCCAGGTACCCATGTATCAAAATAAAGCCTCTTGCTGTTTGCAGCCGAACATCTGGTCTCGTTGATCCTTGGGAGGGGGTCTCCCTGACATAAGACACCCATCGGGATTCTTTCAGTGCCTTGCATTTCTGTTCTTCTGTTGGAAACTTGTTTCTGTGCTGTACAGTGTGATATATCACTTTTCAGTTTTCCTGTTATATTAAATGAACAGGCGACACGTTTGTGAATTAGGTTACAAAGTTCTGCTTTGCGTTTCTTTTCTTTCGATGGAAACTTGTTCCTATGCTGTACAGTTCGATATATCACTTTTCTGTTTTCCTGTTATAATAATTGAACAGGTGACACGTATGTGAATTAGTTTATAAAGTTGTGCTTTGCGTTTCTGTTCTTTCGATGAAAATTTGTTTATTTGCCCTAAATTTTGATATATTGCTTTTCAGTTTTCCTGTATTCCTAATTGAGCGAGCTAAACACATGTGATTCCATTTACAAGTAGTGCTTTGCTTTTCTGATCTTTCGTTCGAAACTTGTTCCTGTGCAGTACAGTGCGATATATCACTTTTCAGTTTTCCTGTATTCCTAATTGATCAAGTGGCACACATGTGATTTAGTTTACAAAGTAGTGCTTTGCGTTTATGTTCTTTCGTTGGAAACTTGTTAATGTTAGAAACAAGTTAGGGTTACAGTTAGGGTTAGGGTTAGGGTTAGGGTTAGGGTTAGGGTTAGGGTTAGGGTTAGGGTTAGGGTTAGGGGTTAGGGTTAGGGTTAGGGTTAGGGTTAGGGTATTAGGGTTAGGGTTCGGGTTATATCACTTTTCAGTTTTCCTGTTATAATAAATGAACAGGCGACACAAATGTGAATTAGTTTACAAAGTTGTGCTTTGCATTTCTGTTCTTTCAATGAAAACTTGTTTCTTTGCTGTACATTTCTATATATTGCTCTTCAGTTTTCCTGTATTCCTAATTGAGCGAGCAACACACATGTGATTTAGTTTACAAAGTAGTGCTTTGCATTTCTGTTCTTCTGTTGGAAACTTGTTTCTGTGCTGTACAGTGTGATGTATCACTTTTCATTTTCCCTGTTATAATAATTGAATGGGCGACACGTATGTGAATTAATTTACAAAGTTGTGCTTTGCATTTCTGTTCTTTTCGATGGAAACTTCTTTCTGTGCCTTACAGTGCGAGGTAACACTTTTCAGTTTTCCTGTATTCCTAATTGAAGCGGCGACACACATGAATCCGTTTAAAGGTAGTTTGTTTTCTGTACTTTAGTTGAAACTTGTTCCTGTGCTGTACAGTGCGTTATATCACTTTTCAGGTTTCCTGTATTCCTAATTGGTGAGTAGCACACATGTGATTTACTTTACAAAGTAGTGCTTTGCATTTATGTTCTTTCGTTTGAAACTTGTTCCTGTTAGGAACAAGTTAGGGTTAGGAGTTAGGGTTGGGGTTAGGGTTAGGGTTAGGGTTAAGTTAGGGTTAGGGTTCGGGTTAGGGTTAGGGGTTAAGGTTAGGGTTAGTGTTAGGTTTAGGGGCTTTGGGTTAGGGTTAGATTTTGATCACTTTTCAGTTTTCCTGTTATAATAATTGAACAGGCAACAGGAATGAAATTAGTTTACAAAGTTTTGCTTTGTATTTCTGTTCTTTTGATGAAAATTTGTTTCTTTGCCGTACATTTCGATATATCGCTTTTCAGTTTTCCTATATTCCTAATTAAGCAAGTGACATACAAGTGATTTAGTTTACAAAGTAGTGCTTTCTGTTTCTGTTCTTCTGATGGAAACTTCTTCCTGTGCTGCACAGTGTGATATATCACTTTTCAGTTTTCCTGTTATAATAATTGAATGGCGTCATTATGTGAATTAGTTTACAAAGTTGTGCTTTGCGTTTCTGTTCTTTCGATTGAAACTTGTTCCTGTGCCGTACAGTGCAAGGTAACACTTTTCAGTTTTCCTGGATACCTAACTGAGCGAGCGACACACATGTGATTCCGTTTAAAAGTAGTGCTTTGTTTTTCTGTTCTTTCCTTTGAAACTTGTTCCTGTGCTGTACAGTGCGTTATATCACTTTTCATTTTCCTGTTTTCCTAATTGGCGAGTGGCACACATGTGATTTAGTTTACAAAGTAGTGCTTTGCGTTTATGTTCTTCGGTGGAAACTTGTTCCTGTTAGGAACAAGTTAGGGTAGGAGTTAGGGTTAGGCTTAGGTTTTAGGGAACTGTTGGGGTTACGGTTAGGGTTAGGGTTAGTGTTAGGGTTAGGGTTTAGGGTTAGGGTTAGTTTTAGGGTTAGGGTCTTAGGGTTAGGGTTAGGGTTATATCGCTTTTCAATTTTCCTGTAGTCGTAATTGAGCGAGTGGCACACATGTGATTTAGTTTACAAAGTAGTAGTTTGTGTTTATTTTCTTTTGTTGGAAAATTTTGCATGTTAGCAACAAGTTAAGGTTAGGGTTAGGCTTAGGCTTAGGGTTAGGGTAGGGTTAGGTTAGGGTTAGGTTTAGGGATAGTGTTAGGGTTAGGGGTTAGGGTTAGGGTTAGTTTTAGGGGCTTATGATTAGGGTTAGGGTTATAACACTTTTCAGTTTTCCTGTTATAATAATTGAACAGGCAACACGAATGTGAATTAGCTTACAAAGTTGTGCTTTGCGTTTCTCTTCTTTCGATGAAAACTTGTTTGTTTGCCTTACATTTCGATATATCGCTTTTCAGATTTCCTGTATTCCTAAAAGAGCCAGTGATACACATGTGATTCCGTTTAAAAGTAGTGCTTTGCTTTCCTGTTCTTTCATTCGAAACTTGTTCCTTTGCTGTACAATGCGATATATCACTTTTCAGTTTTCCTCTATTCCTAATTTTTGAGCGGCACACATGTGATTTAGTTTAAAAAGTAGTGCTTTGCGTTTCTGTTCTTCTGTTGGAAACTTGTTTCTGTGCTGTGCAGTGTGATATATCATTTTGCTGTTTTCTTGTTATAATAATGGAACGGGCGACACGTATGTGAATTAGTTTACAAAGTTGTGCTTTGCGTTTCTGTTCTTTCGATTGAAACTTGTTTGTGTGCTGTACAGTGAGAGATAACACTTTTCCGTTTTTCTCTATTCCTAATTGAGCAAGGGAAACACATGTGATTCCGTTTAAAAGTAGTGCTTTGCTTTTCTGTTCTTCTGTTGGAAAGTTTTTTCTGGGCTGTACAGTGTGATATATCACTTTTCAGTTTTTCTGTATTCCTAACTGAGCAAGTGGCACACATGTGATTTAGTTTAAAAAGTAGTGCTTTGTGTTTATGTTCTTACGTTGGAAACTTGTTACTAGGAACAAGTTAGGGTTAGTGTTAGGGTTAGGGTTAGGGTTAGAGTTAGGGTTACGGTTAGGGTAGGGTTAGGGTAAGGGTTGGGGTTAGCGTTAGGTGTTAGGGTTAGGGTTTGGGTTAGGGTTAGGGTTAGGGATTAAGGGCTTATGGTTAGGGTTAGGGTTATATCACATTTCAGTTTTCCTGTTATACTAAATGAACAGGCAACATGAATGTGAATTAGTTTACAAAGTTGTGCTTTGTTTTTCTATTCTTTCGATGAAAACATGTTTCTTTGCCGTACATTTCGAAATATCGCTTTTCAGTTTCCCTGTATTCCTAATTGAGCGAGCAACACACCTGTGATTTAGTTTACAAAGTAGTGCTTTGCGTTTCTGTTCTTCTGTTGGAAACTTGTTTCTGTGCTTTACAGTGTGATATATCACTTTTCAGTTTTCCTGTTATATTAATTGAACAGGCAACACGTATGTGAATTAGTTTACAAAGTTTTGCTTTGCGTTTCTCTTCTTTCGATGGAAACATGTTCCTGTGCTGTACAGTTGGATATATCATTTTTCAGTTTTTCTGTTATAATGATTGAACAGGCGACACGAATGTGAATTAGTTTACAAAGTTGTGCTTTGCGTTTCTGTTCTTTCGATGAAAACTTGTTTCTTTGTGTACATTTCGATATATAGCTTTTCAGTTTTCTCGTATTCCTAATTGAGCGAGCGACACACATGTGATTTAGTTTACAAAGTAGTGCTTTGCGTTTCTGTTCTTTCAATGGAAACTTGTTCCTGTGCTGTACAGTTGGTTATATCATCTTTCAGTTTTCCTATTATAATATTAGAACAGGCGACACGAATGTACAAAGTTGAATTAGTTTTCAAATTTTGTGCAGTTGGTTATATCGTTTCTCTTCTTTCGATGAAAACTTGTTTCTTTTGCGTTTCTCTTCTTCGATGAAAACTTGTTTCGTAAATTTCAATATAACGCTTTTCAGTTTTCCTGTATTCCTAATTGAGCGAGCAACACACATGTGATTTAGTTTACAAAGTAGTGCTTTGCGTTTATGTTCTTTCCTTGGAAACTTGTTCCTGGTAGGAAAAAGTTAGGGTTAGGGTTTGGTTTAGGGTTAGGGGCTTAGGGTTAGGGTTAGGGTTAAGGTTAGGGTTTTGGTTAGGTTTAGTGTTAGGGGCTTAGGGTTAGGGTAGGGGTTATATCACTTTTCTGTTTTCCTGTTATAATAAATGAACTGGCGAGACGATTGTGAATTAGTTTACAAAGTTGTGCTTTGCGTTTCAGTTCTTTGATGAAAACTTGTTTCTTTGCCATACATTTGATTTATAAACTTTTCAGTTTCCTGTATTCTTAATTGAGTAGGCAACACATATTTGATTTATTTTACAAATTACTGCTTTGCATTTATGTTCTTTCTTGGAAACTTGTTCCTGGTAGGAAAAAGTTAGGGTTAGGGTTAGAGTTAGGGTTTGGGTTAGGGTTAGGGTTAGGGTAGGGTTAGGGTTAGGGTTAGGTTTAGGGTTAGGGTTAAGGGCTTAGCGTTAGGGTTGGGTTATATCACTTTTCAGTTTTCCTGTTATAATAATTGAACAGGCGACAGAAATGTGAATTAGTTTAACGTTGTGCTTTGAGTTTCTGTTCTTTTGATGAAAACTTATTTCTTTGCCTTACATTTCTATATATAGCTTTTCAGTTTTCCGGTATTCCTAATTGAGCAAGTGGCACACATGTGATGTACTTTACAAAGTAGTGCTTTGCGTTTATTTTCTTTCTTTGGAATCTTGTTCCTGTTAGGAACAAGTTAGGATTAGGGTTAGGGTTAGGGTTAGAGTTAGGGGCTTAGGGTGAGGATTAGTGTTATATCACTTTTCAGTTTTCCTATTATAATAATTGAACAGCGACAAGAATGTAAATTAGTTTACAAAGTTGTGCTTTGCATTTCTGTTCTTTCGATGAAAACTTGTTTCTCTTTGTCATTACATTTCGATTTATTGCTTTTAAGTTTCCCTGTATTCCTAATTCAGTGGCGACACACATGTGATTTACTTTACAAAGTAGTGCATTGCGTTTCTGATCTTCTGTTGGAAACTTGTTCCTGTGCTGTACAGTGTGTTATATCTCTTTTCAGTTTTCCTGTATTCCTAATTGGCGAGTGTCACACATGCAATTTAGTTTAAAAGTAGTGCTTTTCATTTCTGTTCTTTCGTTGGAAACTTGTTCCTGTTAGGAACAAGTTAGGGTTAGGATTAGGGCTAGGGTTAGGGTTAGGGTTAGGGTTAGGGTTAGGGTTAGGGGCTTAGGGTTAGGGTTAGGGTTAGGGTTAGGGTTAGTGTTAGGGTTAGGGTTATGGGGGCTTTTTCAGTTTTCCTTTTAGGTTTTAATTATAATAATTGAACAGGCGACACGAATGTGAATTAGTTTACAAGTTGTGCTTTGCGTTTCTTTTCTTTCAATGAAAACTTGTTTCTTTGCCATACATTTCGATATATAAGCTTTTCAGTTTTCTGCATTCCTAATTGGTGAGCAACACACATGTGATTTAGGTTACAAAGTACTGCTTTGCGTTTCTGTTCTTCTGTTTGAAAATTGATCCTGTGCTGTACAGTGTGATATATCACTTTTCAGTTTTCCTGTTATAATAATTGAGCAGGCGACCACGTATGTAAATTAGTTTACAAAGTTTTTGCATTGTGTTTCTGTTCTTTTCGATGGAAATTTTCTCTCTGTGCCATAAAGTGCGAGAGATAACACTTTTCAGTTTTCCTGTATTCCTAATTGGCGAAGCGACACACAGGTGATTCCGT
>JAEOAE010003783.1:0-23899 GCA_036365155.1 Meriones psammophilus
CTCATGCAATCAGACTTGCTCTTCTCTGGCCCAGCGGCTGACCCTGAGTGCAGTGCTTAGCCTCGAATCCTGAGCGTAACATTTTAGCTTTTTATGGTATCCAACCATGCTTGGGGAGAATGTCCTGCTTCAATGGCTGTAAAGGCCTGAATGATCATGGCTGCATCACACTGTTGTGAGACTCTAATCTTGCATATATACCACAGGCAAACCAAGGAGACCAACAACAGAAGGCCTGCTAACGCTCCCATGCCCGCCCATTCCTTCAGATGATTCATGGCTGCAGCAATCCATGATGATACTCCTGTGGCTAGTCCTGCGTCCACTCTGGTAGAATTTACTGTGACAATGGCCACTCTCAGCTGCTCCATCGTAGTATCGAATTCTCCTGTCCAATTACCTAAAATATAGCTTGACAATTGTTTAGACAGATTTGCAGCACAGGAAAAATTCTCATGTTATATGCTCAAAGTCCAGCATATTTTCATTGACAGCCAAGTTGAGCGATTTGCCATAGGGTATCAATTTGCTCCTGCACGAGGTCAATCCTCTGATTGAACACCATCAAGCTTCCTTTTAGTTGAGCATTAATTCCTTTATGTACAACTAAGGCATGAGCTACATTGGCTAAATGATTATTCAGGGTCTGAGCACTCTGCCCAGTATGACTCATGGCTAATGCCCCGGTGGTAGCTCCAACAGCTGCCAATGAGATGGTAGTAACAATGGTGGCAAAAGGTCCAAGATCCCTTTTCTGTCTGAAGAGAGTCATAGAGTGAGGGGCATCAACGGGCACAGGCACCCAGTGAGGCATGCGAGTAACCAGGGCATACCTAAATTTACTAGCATTCCAGCATTGGGCAAAAAAGCAAGTATCATTACCACAATAACTTGGCTCTATCTGGCTAATAATGAATAAAAATGGGGGATATAGACAAACAGGTGTGAGCTTATAGGAAATATTATGAGAAGCCTTATCCCCCTGGTTGGAACATCTTGCATCAGTTCTAGAACTAGCAGTGATGGTGTCCAAGGTCTGAGTAGGTTCAAGAGACCATTGCCCCCAGGGGCAAGACGTGCTCCATGTAAATTGACTAGCTCCATGTTTTGCTCCACTTTTGAAAGTCATTTAAGGTTCTTAAATTATTTTTTCCCTTTTTTTTAAATTTTTCATCAATTACACTTTATTCATTCTGCATCCCCCCATAAGCCCCTCCATCCTCCCTTCCCAATCCCACCCTCCCTCCTCCCTCTGCTTGAATGCCACTCCCCAAGTCCACTACTAGGGGAAGTTCTCCTCTCCTTTCTGATCTTAATCTGTCAGTTCACATCAAAAGTGGCTGCATTGTCCTGTACTATGGCCTGGTAAGGCTGCTCCCCGCCAGAGGGAGGTAATCAAAGAGCAGGCCAATCAGATTATGTCAGAGGCAGTCCCTCTTCACATTACTATGTAACCCAATTGGACTCTGAACTGCCCTGGGCTACATCTGTGCAGGGGTTCTGGGTTATCTCCATGAATGGTCCTTGGTTGGAGTATGAGTCTCTGGGAAGTTCCCTGTGTTCAAATTTTCTTGTTCTGTTGCTCTCCTTGTGGAGTTCCTGTCCTCTCCAGCTCTTACTATTTCCCAGTTCTTACCTAAAATTCCATTCACTCTGCCCAACAGTTGCCCATCAGGCTCAGCATCTGCTTTGATAGTCTGAAGGGCAGAGGCTTTCAGAGGCCCTCTGTGGTAGGTTCCTAGGTTGTTTCCTGTTTTCTTCTTCTTCTGATGTCCATCCTCTTTGCTTTTCCAGATGGGGATTGGAAATTTTACTTAGGGTCCTCTCTCTTGCTTAGTTTCTTTAGATGCACAGGTTTTAGAGGGTTTGTCCTATGTTGTATGTCTATATGAGTGAGTATATACCATGTGTGTCTTTTCGCTTCTGGGACAACTCACTCAGGATGATCCTTTCCAGATCCCACCATTTACCTGCAAATTTCATAATTTCCTTATTTTTTATTGCTGAGTAATATTCCATTGTGTAGATGTACCACAATTTCTGCATCCATTCTTCAGTTGAGGGGCATCTGGGTTGTTTCCAGCTTCTGGCTATTACAAATAAAGCTGCTACAAACATGGTTGAGCAAATGTCCTTTTTGTGTACTTGAGCCTCTTTTGGATATATGCCCAGTAGTGGTATGGCTGGATCTTGAGGAAGAGCTATTCCTAGTTGTCTGAGAAAACGCCAGATTGATTTCCAGAGTGGTTGTACAAGTTTACATTCCCACCAGCAACCTCTCCAGCATGTGTTGTCACTTGAGTTTTTGATCTTGGCCATTCTCATGGGTGTAAGGTGAAATCTCAGGGTTATTTTGATTTGCATTTCCCTAATGGCTAGTGAGGTTGAGCATTTCTTTAAGTGCTTCTCTGCGATTCGGTATTCCTCTACAGAGAATTCTCTGTTTAGCTTTGTTCCCCATTTTTTAAGTGGATTACTTGGTTTGCTGCTTTTCAGCTTCTTTAGTTCTTTATATATACTGGATATGAGTCCTCTGTTGGATAAAGGGTTGGTGAAGATTCTTTCCCAATCTGTAGGCGGTCGCTTTGTTTTGATGACGGTGTCCTTTGCTTTACAGAAGCTTTTCAGTTTCATGAGCTCCCATTTATTGATTGTTGCTCTTAGAGCCTGTGCTGTTGGTGTTCTGTTCAGGAAGTTTTCCCCTGTACCAATGAGTTCTAGGGTATTCCCCACTTTTTTTTCAAGCCGATTTAATGTGTCTGGTTTTATGTTGAGGTCTTTGATCCAGTTGGACTTCAGTTTTGTGCAGGGTGACAAGTATGGCTCTATTTTCATTTTTCTACATGTAGACATCCAGTTAGACCAGCACCATTTGTTGAAGATGCTATCTTTTTTCCATTGTATGGTTTTGGCAACTTTGTCAAAGATCAGGTGTCCATAAGTGTGTGAGTTTATTTCTGGGTCCTCTGTTCCGTTCCATTGATCCACTATTCTGTTTCTATGCCAGTACCATGCAGTTTTTAAAACTGTTGCTCCATAGTACAGCTTAAGATCAGGGATGGAGATACCTCCAGAAGATCTTTTATTGTAGAGAGGATTGTTTTAGCAATTCTGGGTTTCTTGTTTTTCCATATGAAGTTGAGAATTTTTCTTTCCAGGTCTGTAAAGAATTGTGTTGCTAATTTGATGGGCATTGCATTGAATCTGTAGATTGCTTTTGGTAAGATGGCCATTTTTACTATGTTAATCTTGCCAAGCCACGAGCATGGGAGATCTTTCCATCTTCTCATATCTTCTTCTAATTCTTTCTTCAGAGATTTGAAATTTTTTCATACAAGTCTTTGACTTCCTTGGTTAGGGTTACTCGAGGTACCTTATGTCATTTGTGGCTATTGTGAAGGGTGTTGTTTCCTAATTTCTTTCTCAGCCCTTTTGTCTTTTGTATACAGGAGGGCTACTTTTTTTTTTTTTTTTTTTTGAGTTAATTTTGTATCCGCCACTTTGCTGAAGGTGTTTATCAGCTGTAGGAGTTCCTGGTAGAGTTTTTGGGGTCACTCACGTATACTATCATATCATCTGCAAATAGTGATAATTTGACTTCTTCCTTTCCAATTTGTATCCCCTTGATCTCCTTCAACTGTCTTATTGCTCTAGCAAGGACTTCCAGCACTATGTTGAAGAGATATGGAGAGAGTGGGCAGCCTTGTCTTGTCCCTGATTTCAGTGGGATTGCTTTAAGTTTCTCTCCGTTCAGTTTGATGTTGGCTATAGGCTTGCTGTATATCGCCTGTACTATGTTTAGATATGTGCCTTGTATCCCTGATCTCTCCAATACTTTGAACATGAATGGATGTTGGATTTTGTCAAAGGCTTTTTCAGCATTTAGGGAGATTATCATTTTTTTTTTCTTTCAGTTTGTTAATATGGTTTATCACATTGATGGAATTCCGTATATTGAACCACCCCTGCATACCTGGGATGAAGCCTACTTGGTCATAGTGGATAGTATCTTCGATGTGTACTTGGATTCGGTTTGCAAGTATTTTATTAAGTATTTTTGCATCAATGTTCATAAGGGAGATTGGCCAGAAATTCTCTTTCTTTGTTGAGTCTTTGTGAGGTTTAGGTACCAAGGTGACTGTGGCTTCATAGAATGAATTTGGTAATATTCCTTCTGTTTCTATTTTGTAGAATAGTTTGAAGAGAATTGGTGTTAGCTCTTCTTTGAAGGTCTGGTAGAATTCTGCACTGAAGCCATCTGGTCCTGGGCTTTTTTTGGATGGGAGACTTTTGATGACCGCTTCTATTTCTTTGGGGGATATAGGACTATTTAGTTGATTTACCTGGTCCTGATTCAGCTTTGGTAAGTCAAATCAATCAAGAAAATTGTCCATTTCATTTAGATTTTCAAATTTTTTGGCATATAGACTTTTGAAGTAAGTCCTGATGAATGTTTGGATTTCCTCAGTGTCTGTAGTTATATCCCCCTTTTCATTTCTGATTTTGTTGATTTGGGTGGTGTCTTTCTGCCTTTTAGTTAGCCTGGCTAAGGGTTTGTCGATCTTGTTGATTTTCTCAAAGAACCAGCTCTTGGTTTCATTGATTCTTTGAATTATTTTATTTGTTTCCAATTGATTGATTTCAGCCCTGAGTTTGATTATTTCCAGCCATCTACTCCTTCTTGGTGTGTCTGCTTCTTCTTTTTCTAGGGTTTTTAAGTAAGCCATTAGGGTGCTTGAATGAGCTGTCTCAAATTTCTTCTTGAAGGCACTTAGTGCTATGAACTTTCCTCTTAGCACTGCTTTCATTGTGTCCCACAAGTTTGGGTATGTTGTGTCTTCAATTTCATTGATTTCTAGAAAGACTTTAATTTCTTTCTTTATTTCTTCCCTGACCCAGCTGTCATTTAGTAACAATTGTTCAGTTTCCATGTGTGTGTAGGCTTTTTGCTATTTCTGTTATTGTTGAGGTCCAGCTTTATTCCATGGTGACCAGACAAGATACATGGGATTATTTTAATCTTCTTGTATCTGTTGAGGCTTGCTTTGTGACCCACTATATGGTCTATTTTGGAGAAGGTTCCATGAGGTGCTGAGAAGAAGGTAAATTCTTTTGTGTTTGGGTTTAAAGTTCTGTAAATGTCTGTTAGGTCCATTTGATTCATGGCCTCTGTCAGAAGCATTGTTTCTTTGTTTAATTTCTGTTTTGTTGACCTGTCCTTTGTTGAGAGTGGGGTGTTGAAGTCTCCCACTATTAATGTGTGGGGATCTATATGTGCTTTAAATTTTATCAATGTTTCTTTCACAAATGTGGGTGCCCTTGTATTTGGGGCATAGATGTTCAGGATTGTCATGTCTTCCTGGTGGAATTTTCCCTTGATGAGTATGAAGTGTCCTTCCCCATCTCTTTTTATTAATTTTGGTTGAAAGTCTGTTTTATCAGATATTAGAATGGCTACTCCTGCTTGCTTCTTGGGTCCGTTTGCTTGGAAAGTCGTCTTCCAACCCTTTACCCTCAGGTAATGTCTATCTTTGTGTCTTAGGTGTGTTTCTTGTATGCAACAGATTGCTAGGTTTTGTTTACGTATCCATTCTGTTAATCTGTGTCCTTTTATTGGAGAGTTGAGTCCATTGATGTTGAGAGAGATTAATGATCAGTGGCTGTTAGATCTCTTGATTTTGATGTTGGCTGTGGTCATCAGGTTGTGTGCTTGGTTGCTTTTTGTTTTACTGAAGTGAGGTTATTTATTTCCTGTGTTTTCTTGAATGTAGCTAGCTTTCTTGGGTTGTATTTTCCCTTCCAGTGTTTTTAATGCTGGATTTGTTTGTAGGTATTGTTGAAATTTGTTTTTGTCTTTGAATATCTTGTTTTCTCCATCTATGAGGACTGAGAGTTTTGCGGGGTATAGTAGACTGGGCTGACATCTGTGTTCTCTTAGGGTCTGCATGATATCCGTCCAGGCCCTTCTGGCTTTCATAGTCTCTGTTGAAAAGTCAGGTGTAATACTAATGGGTTTGCCATTATATGTTACTTGGCCTTTTTCCCTTGCAGCTTTTAGTATTTTTTCTTTGTTCTGTATACTTACTGTTTTGATTATTATGTGGCGGGGGGATTTTCTTTTCTGGTCAAATTTGTTGGGTGTTCTGTAGGCCTCATGTATTCTAATTAGTCTCTCCTTTAGCTTGGGGAAATTTTCTTCAATGATTTTGTTGAAAATATTTTCTGGGCCTTGGAGAAGGGAGTCTTCTTTTTCCTCTATACCTATTATTCTTAGGTTTTGTCTTTTCATATTGTCTTGCATTTCTTGGATGGTCTGTGTCAGGAATTTTTTGGATTTAACATTTTCTTTGACAGATACATCGATTTCTTCCATTGTATCTTCTATACCATCTCTTGTAGTCTGTTGGTTATGCTTACCTCTGTAGTTCCTGTTTTCTTCCCTAGATTCTTCCTTTCCATTATTTCTTCCATTTGTGTTTTCTTTCATTTTTCCAATTCTATCTTCAGGTCTTGAGTTGTTTTTTTTTTTTTACTTCCTTCACCTGTCTGATTATACTTTCCTGTTTTTCTTTTAGTTCCTTCAACTCTGTTTCTATCATTTCATTCAGTGTTTTAAGCATTTCCTTTCTAAAGGCCATAAAGTGTTTGGCTGCAGCTTCCTCTATTTCTTTAAGGATGGCAATATTCTGTTTGAGTTTATCTTCCTCTATGTCTTTACGAATCTTATTTGTTTCCTCTGTTATCATCTTCATGAGCATACTTGTTAGTTCATCTTCTTGGATTTCAGTTATGGTGGGGTGTCCAGGGCTACTTGCCCCTGGGTAACTGGGTTCTGGAGATGCCATATTGCTCTGTCTTTTGTTGCTTGAGCTTTTACGCTGGCCTCTACCCATTGTGTTATCTTAGGTGTTTGGGGTTATTTTCTGGTGGTTCCTGGGGATCCTGTGGTAGAGAGAATCCCCTTTGCAGAAAGCTGGTTTTTCCTGAAGGATGTCTTCTCAGCTTTTTGGGTATAGTCCCTGGATGGCTGGTGTTTTTTCAGGAGTTGCTCACCTTAGGGATATAGACCTGAGTGGTAACTGGTCTTTGTTAGTCGAGAGGGTTCTCCTCTCACCCAGGGAAGTCCTGAGGGCAGCTGCCCTGTTTCTGGGTTTCTTGTTGTAAATTTAATGATCAGCTGCTGTGACCCAGTTGGACATCAGGCACGCCTCAACTGTTTGTGCCTGTGTCTGGAGCACAGCTGAATGCTGGCACCTTGGCCCCACTAGACTGCTAGACTTTTTCTAGGGAAGGATTGGGTGATTTAGGTCAGTACAGTTTCCTTCCCTCCCCGTGGATTCTCTGGAGACACGGACTCCCAGTGTCTTTTTTTGCCCTGGTGCACACTGCTCAGTGTCTGCCAGCTGGCTGGCCGCAGAAACTGCCTGTGCCTGGAGCACAGCTGTGTGATGGTGGCTCAGTCTCTGCCAGCTGTCTGGTGCGCAGAAACTGCCTGTGTCTGCCTTTGCGGCCTTTGGAAACCTGGGTGCCTCCCTAAGCTGGGTAATTTTCCGGGGACCTTTTCAGGTTGGGGGTGTCGGCTGAGTGCTCTGAGATCAGACCAGCCGTTTTCCTCCCTGTGTGTTTGCACCAGACAGTGAAACTCATTCGCTGGTGCCCTGGTGCCCACAGTTCTATCTCAGGCAGCGAGTCAAGTGCGCAGGCAGGCAGGGCTCAGTGCTGGAACCTGGGTCCCGACTCTGGCTCCTGGCTGGCTCCTGGGGTGCCCATGGACCCCGAGTCTTTTCCAGGGGATGTCTGGGTGACCTAAGGCCGGTCCCAGTCGTTTCCTGTACCCTGGGGTTATCTCTGGACTGAAAATTCCAGTCTCTGATAGTGTGGTGCACATGGTTCAGTCTGGGACCGTGACCAGAGACACTGGCTTGTGGCTCTGGGCTGGGGCTGGGGCTGGCGGCTGGCAGCCAAGCGTCTGGCAGAACCTGGATCTCTTCCGCAGTTTAGCTGGGTGAGTTAAAAGCTGATTGAATCCCCCACCGTGGGGTATCCTCTCACGTGGGAAACACAATGACTGTGTTTTATGGCCGCGAGTTCTGATTACTGGTCACTGTACTGATCCTGCTGCTGCTGCTCAGAATGCGGGATCTTGGTTTCAATACAAGAAACAACATCAAAAGTCAAATCAGCTCGACTTGGGTGAAGACAGTTGGAACCATAGCATTTTTAAGGCTGAGGCAGAGATCACAAGTTCCAGGTCAGGTTTGGCTCCATACAAACTGCAAGATCAGGCTACGCTACAAACTGAATATCTGTCTCAAGGAAAAGTCCAACTAAGGAAAATGACACGTGACTTTAAGGTTCAAAAGTTCTAGCAGAAAGTCAAGCCTACTGCCCTGCAGCAAAAGGGCAGATGAAATGTGTTTAGTCTGCATTTTAATCAAGTCGAAGTCTAAAAGGGTCTCAAGCATCTGCTTCTTCAGGGAGAAGGGCTCACTGTTCACTGTGAAGCCCCATCTATAGCTATCGTGTGACAGTTGCTTCTTAGATTCTCGTGGACTCTTTCTAATTATGGTACATTTATAGTTGACAATCGCAGCTCAACCCCACAATCTTGTGTTGCTGAGTCAGAGAAGGGGTGGGGCTCATTACCATGGCTTCCAGAAGTGCATGGTGGCTCTCAAGGGCTGGAATCACTTCTGCAGAGGACTTCAGGTTTTGAAGAAATACACAACTATGCAGAGAAGAGAAAAGTCATGAAATGGTTCTGTGCAGTTAAGTGTCTGCATTAGCTTTATGGAGGACATGAAGATTCAGGACCAGGAATGAGGCAGAAAGTGAACATTCTCAGTGACTCTGTCAGTCTTGCATCCTGTATAACCTTCAGTCTCTGGGTTCCAATAACCAATGCATGTGGTTTGTAAAGTAATGGTGAGGATATTCGGGGAATGTGTTGGGGTGAGAACAGAGTCAGTGCCTGTCTGTGAAACCAGCTAAAATAATCTTAAAGAATAAAAAATAGTGACACAGCACTGTGGGTGCAAAGGCAAGGGGATAACTAGGGCACACTGGATGCTAGCAGGTTCAGAGAGAGACCCTGCTTCAAGGGAACAAGAGGGTGACATAAAGGAGAGGAGACTCCCTGTCTCCCTTTGGCCCTATGTAGAACACACAGTGCACACACAAATACACTTTACCTAAGTGAACAAGGTAAAAAAAAAATAAAAATTCACAGATTAAAATATGAGAAAACTATAGAGTCATGGAAAAAGAACAACAAAGGACATTAAAACATACTAAACAAAGTGTACAATTAAGAATTTAGATAACAATAATTTTTAACCATTTCAACTCTTGTCAAACTGTCAGAAACAAACCCACAAGATCTGAGTGTGTCAACTACATGAAATTCACATTAAGAATAAAAACATAGATATCACACAGTTAAATAAAAATTTAATGCTTGCTGGGCAAACATGGAGACTGGGCTCAGATTTCCAGCACCTGTGTAACAGCGAGGCAATAGGGACAGTGTAATCTTAGTGCCAGAGAAGGAGAGACAGGAAGACCATAGGGGCTCAATGACCAGCCAGTAAGTCTCATTGGCCAGCTCCAGGTTTAGTGAGAGACCTGTCTCACAAAAATAAGTTGGACAGAACTACAGACCTATTTCTGAATACACAGAGCATGTTGCTTTCAGGATAGAGAGGAATCAAGCTGGAACTGACTCAGAATTTCCTCCCTGCTGTCTCCCTGTCACAGTACTGGAAGAGGCTTTGCAGTCTGCTGGGGGAGGAGGGCCACCTGCATTCTACCACATCACTATCATGCCAGACAAGATGAGGCCAACAGTGAAGAGTGGACTGAATCTTTTGGGATAACCAACTGCTTTTGAATTGGGCTTGAGGCTGCTTCACAGATTCTCTAAACCAGGTCAAGCTGGGTGTGGTGGTGCAGGCCTGCAAATCTCAGCACTTGGGTATCAAAGACAGGTGGATCTCTGGATCAAAGGCCAGACTGATCTACAATAGCAAGGTCAGAACAGAAAGGGCAACACAGTGAGACAAAATGAAAGAAAACAAAACCTAAACTAAAGAAACTAAACCTAAACTAAAGAAAACAAAAACCTAAACTAACCCTGGTCAAAAGCACATGGCCCAGAGAGTCTATAAAGGTCTTAGCAGGGCAGGGTCTACTAATGCTATCTGGCTTAACGGACATCCTGTCAAATTGCCTTCTAAATATTTATGTTCCTGTGCAAAGAATGCTGCTTATTTGATCCTTGGCTAGGTAATAATTGATGATCAAGTGCTCAGCACTAAATGAGACATCTATGTCAACCTCACACCAAGGCTCTGGGAGCATCTCACGGCACAGCCATATCCATTGGAAACAGGAAAAGCCATGAAGCCAGCACAGCTGTTTGACAGGGCTCTAGCATAGGTGAGCCAAATGCTGCAATCATTTTCATTCTTTCCCTCTTTTGTAGGTTTTTAGGCTCTATGTGTTTTATTTGGGGGAGGGGGAATCTTTTATGCATTATGATTTTTTCTCTCTTTTCCCAAGAAAATTATGTCTGAGTTATTTTCTTTTAGAAAAATGATATTATCTGGCCACTGTTGTGAAGGTTTCCTTATGCTTTGGAGATCATTGAGCACAGATTAGCATGTAAACTAGAAATTCTTTTATGAGGCCATTACTACAGGAATCTTTTGTGGATATCTGCCCTTAAGCAAACTCAAACAGAATAACTGGTGCAGGGGAAACAAAGACAAGGACAAACTCTGACTGGCCAGAAAACCAGGTAACAGATTCGAGGCCTCCCTTTACAATACACTTAGAACTCTCTGAAAAATGTAGTTTAAAGATAGGGGGTCATAGAGGGTACACCCCTGGAGGAAGAGAACTCAGTAAATAAGATAGATTGACTAAAATAACTTGTTCCTACTTTATAGTGTAGATGATGACACAAGTAGTAAAAGGAGTTAGGTATTAATATTTGCTCTTCATAAAAAAAAAAGTTCAGGTGTTTTCTGTTTGTCTGGAGTGCCTTAAAACTACAAATTCTGCCAGCCTAAAAGTAGGCTGTTATATAAGAAATGTGTTTGCTTTGGATAAGACAATCTTTAGATTCTATAACTTGGAGTTATAAGGCTTATAATAAGCATAAATCTGTTCTGTTTATATTTTCTAATCATGACTGAAGTTGTAACACTTCGTAATGAAAAATCAAACAAATCATCTGCACTTCTTGGACAGGTTAGTCTGTCATTAGTTGGTCTTTGTTCTGTGAAACCTGTGTAATAAAGAAGCAATCTCATTTCTAGTCAATCAGAACTGCAAAATTCCCCTAAGCACCTCTCCTGACTCACTCCTCTCTCCCTCGACAATTATCTCCTCTGCACACCACTCTCTGTTGCTCTCGTTCATCCATAAACACTGATCAAGTGGCAGAGCATTCTGAGCCACGGTTTGGAAGCCTGTTCTTTTTTAAAAAGTATTTTATTCTTTGGAAATCACAGAAATATGTACAATGTATGTGGATTATATCAACCCCCACTGCCTTTCTTCAGTTTCCCCAGACTCCTCCTCAAGTCAGGTCACCTCCCAGCTTTGTATCCTCTTTTAACTGAATTCAATTAGTGCTGCTCATGGGTGAGTGGACACGGGGCCATCCAGCAGAGCTCAGGAAACCTCAAGGCCCATGGTATGAAGAAGAATGACTCTAGCAGATACAAGTGTCAACAGCTCCCCTCCTAGCGGTGGGGCATGGCTTCTCTGGATTTGGCACAGGCTTGCATGGATAGGCAACCACAGCAACTGAGTTCCTGAGGAAGGACCCTGCTGTGTACAAAACAAGACAAACCCAAGCTGTCCTCTACAACCTCTGGGTCTTATGACCTCTTGGGCCCCTCTTCTGCAATGTCTCCTGAGTTTGGGAGGAGGAAGTGTCCTCCTTAGGAATGAACAATCCATGTCACATACTGTCTGCACTTTGACCTTGTTGTAAGTCTCTGGAATTCTGTTCTTGTTAAGGTCTGAATTTATGTTCATTCCAGACTCCCATTAGCAACTGAGAGCCCTGGGGTGTCCTAGAGAGAAACTTGGATGAAAGGATATGGTCATTGTTGCCAGTTGTCAGTTTACATCTTGCTATTGTCTATCTAAACAAAAGGTGGGGCTAAAGAGATGGCTCAGTGGTCAAGAGCACTGGCTGCTCTTCCAGAAACCAGGGCTCAATTCCCAGCACCCACATGACAGCTCACAATTGTCTATAGCTCTTGCTCCATGGGATCTGACTTCCTCACTCATGCAGATGAAACACCAATGTATAAAATAAAAATGAATAAGCTAAAAAACAAAAAAATGTTGGGTGTAGTAGAGCATACCTGTCATCGAGCACTTGGGATGTGGAGGCAGTTGGATGAGTTTAAGGCCATCCTCCCTAAATACTGAGTTGGAGGCCATCCCGGGTTATCTGGTGCTCTGTCTCAAACACCTCTCTACCAGTTGACACCCCCCCTCCAACAAACATAGCAGGCAAGCCAGTCAATTATGGTAGCACATGGCTGTGCATCTAGTATTCATGAGAGTAAGGCAAGATGTGAGTTCAGGGGAAATCTCAGCTATACTGCAAATCAAGATCAGCTACACAGTAAATTTTTTTAATTTTTTTTTCTGAAATAAGGTTTCTCTTTGTAGTCCTGGCTTTCTGGGACTCACTCTGTAGACATACTAGAATTCTGTCTTAAAAAATGTGAGGGCTGGAGCAGTAGTTCAGTGGCAAAGTGCTGCTTCTCACTCATGGCACTCTGGATTCAACCTCCTGTCCCCTTTCACACACACACAACACACATAGAACTAAAATAAAAAGAACCAACAAACGACTGAAGAACAGGCAAAGCTGAAGGTTTATGTAGATGTGTGTGTGTGTGTGTGTGTGATTGTGTTGTGTGTGTGTTTGGTAAAAGGACAGTAACTGAAAATCAGGACTGTGTTTCCCCCTGGATGAGGAGGACAGCATCAACCAGGACAAGGGAGTGGCACAGTGGCCTCTAAGGCATTGAGAGACCTTGACTTCTTGACTTTAGCACTCAGCTCCCAGGATTTATTGTTATTGTCCTTTCAACCAGATACGTAAGTACAGTAGATATGCATTACATATGCTAGTTTTAATTAAAATAAAACAAAGTTTGTTGATAGATTCTAGAACAAGCTTTAAGTACAAAAAATTCTCTCCCTCCTTGCCACACAGGGATTGAGAAGAAGGCCCTGGCATTCTCAACTATTTTCTACATACTCCTAAAGAAAAAAGAAAAAAAGTGGGGCCTAAAATGTCTCAGTGGGAGAACAGTCACTACTCCTGGGAGGACTCAGGTTTGCTTCCCAACACCCATATCAGGCAGTTCACGGCCTCCTGTAACTCAGTTCTAGGATATTTGATGCCCTCATTCTGACCTCTGTGGGCACCAGGCATGCAAGCAGTGCACAGATATACATGCAGACAAAACACCCAAAAGTCAAATACTTTAAAAAGTAAAAAAAAAAAAAAAAGTGAGCACTGCTGTATCTCTTCTAACTTCAAAATTAAATAGAAATATTCTGTGTATTTATTTATTTATTTAAAACCAGGATAAATCTTGCTATAGCCCTGGGAGGGCACAAAACATGTGATTTTAGAAGAAAAAGACCTGAGAAGAGCTAGAGAGAGATAAGAGAAGGTAATGGGAGGACGGTGGTGAGCATGATTGTAGTAAACTGTAATATATATAACATATATGTAAAACATAATGTACATATATATGCAATGTTATTGTATGTATTAATGCACACTAAGAAAACATTTTTAAGGAATATTTTAAGTGATTCAGATACTATTAGCATGCTATCTCAAGACCAGATGGTTATTTAAACCTTTACATTTAAATGTTAATAATTAAACTTAAATCAATTTAGAGCACTTTTAGGTATGTGTTGGATGGAAAGAAAACACACTGGTGGAACTGAACACAGACTGCTGAGGCACCAACACAGTTGCAGATTTTCCTGCATTCCAAGGGAAACCGGATCAAAAGACTCTTATTTCTTAATAACAACTGCTGGATTTTAAAACAGATCAACTTTAGGGCAATTCATATCAAAGTATTTAATATAAAACAAAACTACATTTTTCTTCATGCAGCTTCCTGAGAGTTAGGACTTCATGTGTCAACCACCTTGCCCAGAAATACCCACTTTTCAATCTATGCATATTGATATTTGTCTTTGAAAATTCTAATTACTACATAATGACAAATTTCATTGTGCAAGTGGACATTTCTAGGGTTTTCTTATGTAGAAGAGGAATAAAAATACATTTGAAGACTGACAGAAAAGGAGTCAGAGTAGCTCTATAGTAAAGTGATTGCCTGGTGTGCTCAAATCAGTGCTTTCACTCCCAACCCTAGAAAAAGAAAACCACTGAGGAAATCTTAGACAATAGAAAGAGAAACCTGTAAAGCATTCTAAAAGGAGGAAAAAAAAAAAAAAAAAAAACTAGTTTGTACTCAAAAAAATCAGAAAGGCCTAGAACTGGCAGACATGATGTGGCCTCTGCAGTGGGCTTAGGTGGCTGAGGCAGGAGGATCATGAGATCAAGTTCCACTCGATAGAATTGTTATGACAGTCTGTGCTACACAGATCCTGTTTTTAAAAGTGTGTACATAGATCCAACAAAAACTAAGATCTTACTATAATGAGAAAAAAAGCTAGACAGGGAGAGTATCAAGGGGGGAAAGAAATAAAGATACATGGATGTATTCTTCGCAGTGGGAACCAGAGAGTGAGCAGACACTACCCACAGATAACAAACCTGGACAGTGAGGGAATAACAGATGAAGTGAGTTCAAAGTCAAGAGAATTTACTTTGCTCACTTTGGGAAAAACTTGGTGTGGTCTGCTAATGGGTCGTCACCTTCCTCCCACTTCTCCATACATCCTCCACAGGAAAAACACCGGACAAGGTCCTTTTTGCCTAGGAAAAGGAGATGGGGTCAGCTCAACAGCACATACACCTGTCAACTCACAAGAATTCGACTCCAGATTTCACTAGTGAAATCCTGCTTGCTCCTCCAGTTGGATTATGTGGCAATACCACGCACAGGAGACAAGAGTTCACACAAGACTCTTGGTCCTTCCGTGGGGTGGTCAGCAACAGTCAGCAATAGTCGCTGAAGGTTCCTGTGCACTGTGTGCTTTGATGAACCTCTCCCAAACCATGATCCTGAAAGATTTGCCATCAGGATCTGCAGTAGCAGCTCCATGAGGGCAGAGATTTCTTTCTGTTCTGGACAATGATGACATACGGGACATTCACAGACATAGGCAACCAACAAACAAGCAATTGCTTACAGAGTATATCGGAAGAATATACTTGTAGCTGGGGCAGGATGGAAGAGCAAACTTAGGAGCCTCTATTTAAGGCAGATTATGAAGAATCCCTGTCTCTGCTCACATTATTGCCAGCTCTCCTCCCCTAGAAATAGGAGTACTTCATCTGTGACACTCAGGCAAGGCTGGCAAGAGAAGACAATGCGTTAAGACCAGGTGGTTTGTTTTCTGCCAGTGGAATAGGCCTGTCGGATGAAGTGACCTCAGGATCCCCAAGCCCAGAGGCTGAGCACCGAGGGAACTATGGAAAGCTGAAGGTCTTATGAGGCCCCAAAGAGATCTATGACAAATGAAAATAAAGAAAAGTGCAATTCCGGAATTAGATATGTGGCAGACACAAAATTCTGACTCAGGTGCTAAAGAGATGCTCAGCATAAAGAGCACTGGCTGCTCTTGCAAAGGAGTCAGGTTTGTTTCCAGCACCACATGCTGGCTCTCGGCAACTGTATCTCCAGTTCCAGGATCCAACACCCTGTCTAGCCTCTGAGGGCACCAGGCAGGCATGTGGCACCCATACTTACATGCAGGCAACACTCACACACAGAAACGTACAAATAAAGGGGAAAAACCCGACTGACCTGTGTAGAAAAGGCCTGCTTTGATGAGAGCTTCAACAGCCTCAGGTGACTCATGGGGCCAGTCCTTAAAAGTGTCCTTCCTCAAGTCTTCATTAGCAAAGACGCTGTCATTGCAGTAAGCTTGGGGAAAAGATGTGGGTGAGAAGAGCAGGCTTTGAAAACAAAGTTCAAGTTAGGTTTGTGTATAGGTGGAATGATGTCATGATCTGTGCTTGTGTCAGAATAATTGAGGGTGTTTAGAAGAGCAGGGAGAAATAAGAGGTACAAGAAATACCATGTTAGAACTGCTGGAGCAGAGTGGTAAACACCGGGGTATTCCATTCATTCTATTCATTTCTGTGCATGGTCACTGTGTTAAAATGTAACTTAAGACTGTCCCCTGGTCATCTAGCATCAGGATAGAAGAATATTGAGAGGAGATTCCTATTTCCAGAGTCAGTGTGAAGATCTGAGAAAGGTCATTTCTTCTGTGGCTTTCTTAAAAACAGTCATTTTCATGGCTTGCTCTTTGAGATCACCACACTGGGAAGATCACTCATCCTGGCTCTGGGCCACTGGTCTTCTCCACACTGTGAGGACTTGAAAATTAAAGTGTCCTAACCTTGGTCTGACAAGATTCTCAAGATGAAATTCTGCTGTGTTCACACATAATCCTAGATTCCCCCTTTTTTTCCTTTTGCTTTAAGTATTTCTTTGGCATTTGGAATACTACACTTTAATTTAACCAGAAAACTATCTTTAGTGTCTAGAAACTTTTACTGACTTTTGACTTCTATTAAGCCAGAATGTCATAGCAAATAGATTCTACTGTTTTTTTTTTTTTTTTCAACAATGTATCCTATGTATATTATTTTTTTAATTTTTATTAATTATATTTTATTCACTTTATATCCCCCCATAAAGCCCACCTTCCTCCCCTCCCATTCCCACCTTCCCTCCCTCTTCTCCACGTATGCCCCTCCCCAAGTCCACTGATAGAGGAGGTCCTCTTTTCCTTCCTTCTGATTCTAGTCTATCAGATCTCATCAGGAGTGGCTGCATTGTCTTCCTCTGTGGCCTAGTAAGGCCACTTCCCTCTCAGAGGGAGGTGATCAAAGAGCACCTACTAGAATCTGTACACCTAAAGAAATTAATCAAGAGGGAGGACTCTGGCTATAATGCTCAATCTCCATCCCGAAAGGCAAAGAGGATGGACATCAGAAGAAGAAGAACACAGGAAACAAGTTAGGAGCCAACCACAGAGGGCCTCTGAAAGGCTCTGCCCTGCAGACTATCAAAGCAGATGCTGAGGCTTATGGCCAACTGTTGGGCAGAGTGCATGCAATCTTATGAAAGAAGTGGGAAATAGTAAGATCTGGAGAGGACAGGAACTCCACGAGGAGAGCAACAGAACCAAAAAATCTGAGCACAGGGGTCTTTCCTGTGACTCATACTCCAACCAAGTACCATGCATGGAGATAACCTAGAACCCCTGCACAGATGTAGCCCATGGCAGTTCAGTGTCCAAGTGGGTTCCATAGTAATGGGAACAGGGACTGCCTCTGACATGAACTAATTGGCCTGCTCTACTGTTTTTCTTAGTTCTCACAAGTATGTTTCTCTGGTTGGAGCAGGCTGGCACTTGTGTCTTTCTTTGGCTTCCTTCTTTATCTGATCATTTCTTTCACCTATATTAGGAAGCTGTCTCAGGACTTAGAGTTCTGTGTGTGTTCATGTGTGTGCAGGTATACGTGCAGGTATATTGTTCAGATATCTGTGGAAGTCAGAGGACAACCTTCACTGTGTCTCCCTTGTTGTGAGGGGCTTTCACTTCTCTGGGGTGGTTGAAGATCCCCAGGATTCTATCTTTCCCTGCTTCCCCAGCCCTGAGATTACAAATGCACAACAGTAACACCTGGCTTTGTCACATGGTTTCTGGAGACAGTTTGCAAGGAAAGCACCCTGCACTTACTGCCCATCCCTGACCCTTAGAGTTCCTAATCAGATAAATACTTTCAGTGATTCTCTTCCCAGGAATCCTGCTCATGAATTGCTTCTTTAATAAAAAAGAGCATGCTGGGTAACACTGTAGACTCTTCCAGTTTTGCTATGGTTGTATTCATGATCAGGCCTTTTTGACAGTCCATTCCCCATGGTGATAATATCAGTTTTTTTTTTTTTCTTTTTTTTTTTTTTTTTTTAGACTCTTGCATATGTGGCCAAAGACACAGCTCTGCATTCAAAGACCAAGAGAACAAACATTGTCTGTGTCTTCTTTTTCCCTTTGTGTTTGTTATTTAGCAAGTTACTGGAAAAAGGTGTTTCCAGCCAGAAGGATGCCATCTCTCTCTCTCTCTTTTTCTCTCTCTCTCTCTTGCTCTGTTTGTAGATGTGTGTGTGTCTGTGTGTGTGTACACTCACTCGATTATGAATGTGTGTGTGAGTGTTTTGCCTACAGGAAGCATGTATGTATACCACAGGTTGGCTGGGGCCCCAGGTGGACAGAGAGGATGTTACATCCCCTCAAGACGAAGTTAGAAGTTGTTGTAAGCCACTACCTTGGAGACACTTTGAACTGAACCTGAGTCCTCCACAAGAACAACAAATACTCATAACATCTGAGACATCCCTTCACCTCCTGCTTATTTGGGGGATGAGACACAATGCTTTGCCATGTAGGCTAAGCTAAGCTATCCTTAAACTCATCAAATTTCTGCCTCAGCTTTCTTAGTGCTGGGATTACAGGCATGGACCTCTATACTTGGCACTAACCTCATGCAGCCCATACTGGCCTCTAACCTGTTACAATAGTCCTACCTGGTCATGGGCACCTCATTCCACCTTCCAAGAGCAGGAAATACAGGGAGAAGCACACTCATGTGACCATAGAATTCTTACTCTATTACGACTGTTTTCACCTGTCCACTACCCCATGTTCCCATGTCTCTGACCTCTGCTGGGACTGAACTCAGAGCCTGTCCTACTTGCTATATGGATGCCCTACAACTGAGCTAGATTCCTAACATTAAGGTTTTGTTTTCCTTTGGATGTTGGCATGAAACACAAGGACCTTGTTCATTCTAGGCAAGTGAGTAATATCCTTAGGCCTGTCACATCATTTTAATGTGAATATTCCTTAATTTCTTAACAGCACACTATGTCACTTAAGAATGCTTTTGGGGACTGGGAATGTAGCTCAGTTGGTAGCATTCTCTCCTAGCTTTCAGGAAGTCCTTCGTTCCATCACCAGCACCCAAGAAGCTCTGTCTCAGCACTCAGCAGGAGAAACAAAAGTTCAAAATTCATTTGCATTTGAGGCCAGCCTGGAATAGGAGAGATGCTCAAAAATGCTTCCAAAACATGTTATCCAAAATGTTAGCTGTTTTAAAGAAGCATCCATGACAGCGCCCACCCTACCACACTTAGCTGTGTTTACCTATGCTAAACAATGAGCCAGTTCATGGCTCCACAGTATAGATGCTTGCTGCTGAGCCCGACAAACTTTTAATTAATCCCTGGAACCCTCATGGCAGAAGGAGAGAAGCAACTCCTATGTTGTCCTCTGGCTTCCGACCTTCACACATGGACCCATGCATACACATATATGTTATGGAAATAACTGAGTGTAAATTGGGTTTTGTTTTCCTTCGTTTTAGAGACAGATTTTCTTTGTGTAGACTTGTCTGTCCTGGACTAGTTTTGTAGACCAAGCAGGTTTCAAACTCAAAGATCCACCTGCCTCTGCCTCCCTGAGTGCTTGGATTACAGGCATGTGCCACAGTGACTGGCTGGGTGTCAATTTTTTAAAGATTTACTTTTAAGGATTCACTTATTTTTATTTTTGATGTAGGTGTTCTGTCTGCATGTTTGGCTGTACCACATGTGTGCAGTGGCCAAGGAGGTCAGAGGACTGTATTGGATTCTCTGGAACTATACTTGCAGAGTTGTCAGCTACTACAGGGTCCTGGGAACCTAACCCGAGTCCTTCCCAGGAGCACAAAGTACATTAACCACTCAGCTGTCTCTCCCAGCCATAAAAAAAAAAAAAATGTCATTCCATGATGGAGAAATCATTTATAAAAATATTTTTTGAAGAAATTTGATGAGGGCTGAAGAGATGGCTCAGTGGTTAAAAGCACTTTCTACTCTTTTAGGGGACCTGAATTCCGTTCCCAGCACCCACATCAGACAGCTCACAAATGCCTGTTACTCCACCTCGAAGGGATCTGATGCCCTTTTCTGGCTTCCAAAAGCACCTGTATATGTGCAGCATGTGCACACAGAAAGAAAGACAGAGAGACAGAGACAGAGAGAGACAGACAGAGAGAGACAGACAGAGAGAGAGATACAGAGAGAGAGAGAGAGAGAGAGAGAAACACAAAAAGAAAGAACAAACAAAGACTTTGGAATGTGCCTGAGATTTTACCTGATACCATAGGTAATTCTCTTCTGACCCAGGAATTCACAAAATGTTCTCCCTGAGGAAAAGAAATTCAGGTTACTGCCTGATTGGCTGACTTACAAGATATACATCTATCTGTGGCCTGCAACTTAAGGTCTTCCCAAACTGAAGTGAATTTTCATTCGAGCAGCAGAATTTGAGCAAAGCAGCCCTTTAATTTTGGTTTGATTTCTATTGATCTTGTAAACTTTTATGCAGTGCCTAACATCAGTGAAATGGAAGCTTTCTCAGGGTCACTCTTACCACAAACCCTGCTCAACCACAGAACTGCAGTTACACACAGAGGTGTATTTTTTTACTCATGAGGAACTGAGACATGGGAAGGGAGCCTCACTCAGAAGAACCTCTCCAACCAAGCAGCTCTCCCTGTGAGAAAACTGCACCCCAACTGTCAGCCCATGCCCAGTCACACAATACAGTCTCCTTTGGCTTCAGTTTGAGGTGGGTTCCCACTGCTTGCCACTAGAATGTCCTTACTAGTTTAAGGGTGTAAATAATCAGGTTCAGGAGCCAGCTTTGAGTGCCCAGACTCTGCCATGTATTAGGTCAGAAGATTGAGTCAGACATCCAGATGGAGGCGGCAGGAGGTAGCTAGAGTAGTGAGTGGAATCACTCAGAGGGAAGATGAAGGAGACAGCAGAAGCAACCCAAAGCCAGCCTGGAAACTGTCTAAGTGGTTCCAGCTTCACAAGACAAGAGTTTTGTTTCCTCTCTGCAGAGAAGAGGCAGGACAATGACAAGAGAAAGGAAGAGAAACACAGAGTATTTGGGAAAACAAACAAACAAAAATGAACATCACCCTGATGAATCACATATTATTAGGTAACAAACATAGGCTATTAGAAAGAGTTGGCACTTGTAAATTACCATCACATGAACAAATCCCTCGTAGCTTTGAATATATTGGGCAATTTCCTCTGACGATTTCTTACTTTGAAGAAATTCACATCTATAATTAAAAATATAATTAAAATATACTCCAAGTTCCTGGGGCTGTACCATTTCCCAGGACACACATCAATCTGCAGCCCTAGAGACCAGCACAGATCAGGGACCAACAGGTGAAACCTCCCCCACCCTTCCCCATCTACTGGCCTGCCAGCAATAGTAATGAGTTCTGCCCAGAGTGCTTGAGCTCCACTTCCCTGTGAGCCCTAAACCTCAGTTTCCCCGGCCTGTGCCATTTCCCGGGACACGCTCCGATCTGTGGCCTTGGAGATCAGCATTGATCAGAGAGCAGCATCAAGGATCAGGGAGTAGCAGACCAGCATGGATCAAAGAGCAGCAGGAAAAGCATAAGACTGAGGCCATCTGGGACCAAGATCTCCACCTATAACTCCAGAGACCTGCTACCATCAGAGACCACCAGGCCTGCTAATACCAAAGTCAACCAAATTACTCAGAATCAGTGCAAGAACACAAGCAACAAATCCCAGGGCCATGTGACATCACCAAAACCCAACTATCCTACCACAGCAAGCCCTGAGGACACTATCACACCATAAGCACAAGAAAACAGTCTTAAATCTGATGTTGTGAAAACAAATGATTAAAGCCTTAAAAGAAGTAAATAAATCCCTCAAAAGAAATTCAGGAAAATACAATCAAACAGGTAAAGGAACTGAATAAATCCCTTAGAGAAACACAGAAAAAACAAAAACAAAAAAACAGCCAAATAGGAGAAGGAAAAGAATAAAACTGTCCAAGACCTAAAAAGGGAAACAGAAGCAATAAAGAAAACACAATCTGAGGCAATCCTGAAGATGGAAAACCTAGGGAAGAGAACAGAAACTACAGACAAAAGCATCACCAACAAAATACAAGAGATGGAAGAGAGAATCTCAGCTGTAGAAGATACTATTGAAGAAATCGATTCATCAGCCAAAGAAAATGTTAAATATAAAACATTCCTGACACAAAACATCTATGAAATCTGAGACAATAGCAAAAGACCAACCCTAAGAATAATAGAAATTGAAGGAGAAGACTCCAAGCTCCCAGGCCCAGAAAATATTTTCAACAAAATCATAGAAGAAAACTTCCCCAACCTAAAGAAAGAGGTGCCTATAAATATACAAGCCTACAGAACACCAAATAGACTGGACCAGAAAAAAAATCCTCCCATCACATAATAATCAAAACAGTAAATGTACAGAACAAAATAGAATATTGAAAGCTGAAAGGGAAAAAGGCCAAGTCACATTAAAAGGCAGACCTATCAGAATTAAATCTGACTTCTCACCAGAAACTCTAAAAGCAAGAAAGGCTTGAGCAGCTATGTTACAGACACTAAGACACCACATATGTCAGCTGTGACTAATATGTCCAGCAAAACATTAATCACCATAGAGGGAGAAAGCAAGATATTCTATGACAAAAACAAATTTAAACAATACCTAACCACAAACCCAGCCCTACAGAAGGAAAACGACAGAGGGAAAACTGCAACCCCAGCAGGCTAATCACACCCAGAAAAACACAGGAAACAAATAACCCCACAACAATAAACCAAAACAGGGAAGGGACACATACACACACACACACACACACACACACACACAGCACCACAAACACTACCACCACCATCAAAATAATGGGAATCAACAACCAGTGGTCATCAATCTCTCTCAACATCAATGGCCTCAACTCCCTGTTAAACACACATACACTCACACACACACGCTAACAGAATGGATGTGTAAACAGGACCCATCATTCAGTTGCTAACAAGAAACACACCTCAGTAACAATGATAGACATTACCTCAGAATAAAGGGCTGGAAAAAGGTTTTCCAAGTAAATGGTCACAGAAGCAAGCTGGAGTGGCTATTCTAATATCTAACAAAATAGACTTTCATCCAAAATTAATTAAAAGAGATGAGAAAGGGCACTTCATACTCATCCAAGGAAAAATCAACCAAGATTATATTTCATTTCTGAACATATATGGCCAAAATGCAAGAGCACCCACAGTCATAAAAGAAACATTACTAAAGCTTAAATCACACGTTGAACCCCACACGTTAACAGTGGGAGGACTTCAACCCATCTCTCTCACCAAAGACAGATCATTGAGACAGCAACTAAACAGAGAAATAATGAAACTAATTGATGTTATGAGTCATTTGGACCTATCAGAGATCCACAGAACATTTCATTCAAACACCAAAGAATATGCCTTCTTCTCAGCACCTCTTGGAATCTTCTTCAAAACTGACCACATACTCAGATACAAAGCAAGCCTCAACAAATATAAGAAAATTGAAATGACACCTTGTATTCTATCAGAATACCATGAATTAAAGCTAGACTTCAACAATAACAGAAACAGTAGAATGCCTACAAACTCACAGAACTTGAACAACTCTCTAGCTAATGACTACTGGGTCATGGAGGAAATAAAGAAATTAAAAGCTTTCCAGAATTCAATGAAAATGAAAGCACAACATACCTAAAC
>JAEOAE010003678.1:0-48521 GCA_036365155.1 Meriones psammophilus
ATACAGAAAACAATAACTATTCATGGTACACAGAGTCAAGGAGTGAAACAGAGGCCACAGAATTTACTTCCTGGCTGGCTCAAGTGGATTTCTCAGCCTGCTTACTAAGAGAATTCAGGGCTGCCAGCCCTTGAATGGCCCCACTCACCCTGGGCTGGACTTTCCCCCAACAGTCACTGAGAAAATGGCCTACAGGCTTGTCTACAAGACTTAAGGAGGCATTTTTTCATTGATGTTCCCTCCTCTCAGATGATTTTAGCTTCTTTCAAGTTGATAGAGAACTATCCAACACATTTGGTTTGCACTTTTTCATCACTGTCCATTATTGGCAAGGGCAGGACAGGACAGGAACTGAAGCAGATCAGGAAGTGGAAGCAAGAGCTCTGAACCAGAGGCCATGGAGGAATGCTGTTTAGTGGCTTGTTCACTGTTGGTTGCTCAGCCTGCCTTATTATGAAACCCAGGGCAACCCATCCACAATGGACTCGGTCTTCACACATCAATCAATGATTAAGAAAATAAAAATCAGGCTGGCCTAAGCCTTATCTTATTGAGGCATTTACCCAAATGTGTTTTCCTCCACTCTATTGACTAGTGTTTTCAAATTGACATAAAACTGGCCAGCACATAAAGTAATATGAGACAAAAAGTCTACAAATGTTTTAGATAATATAAAATGTTAAGAAATTGTTAATAATAGGTTAATAAAATTATAAGATAAGGAAGCTAAATTAATCTGTATTTGTGGTTATTTAAAATGATTTATTATTTTTTAAATTTTATATGCATTGGTGTTTTGCCTGCATGTATATCTATGTGAGGGTGCCAGATCCCCGAAACTGGAGTTGCAGATGGTGTTAGCTGCCATGTGGATGCTGGGAACTGAACCCAGGACCTCTTGAAGAGCAGCTAGTGCTCTTTATCACTGAGCAGTCTCTCCAGCCAATATGTGATTATTTACAATGTTCTCAATGGAACAATAATAGTAACAGAACATGCAAACAAATCAATAGGAAAGATCAGAAATCTGAGAAATTTCTTATGTTATTTCTAGATGTCTACTGCATCAGATATTTTATGTTGAAAATTAGAAAATGCTTGCTAAATTATTTATTCAATTAGAGTAGATAAATTTGAAACATAATACAATGAAATAATTGTATTTAAAAGAAAATTAATTTACAAAGTTCTGAATTCACATCTACTTCTGTAAGTAAGATTTTGAGATAAATTTTAGAACAATGTCTACAGAGCTGACTGTGACTGGCATCAATTACTGCCATCAGCACTAACTACACCAGACCCTAGCAAAATCCCTTACATTAGAGAGGTTTGTGCATCTGTGATGAACTGCTTTTGTTTGTGTTTCTGGTTGTGCTGGGAAATACCTCTGTATAGTACATCATGTTTGTTAATTTTCCTGAGAAAGGGGGAGTTGGATAGTACAATGAGGGCACCAATTAAAAGAACAATCTGGAGATGAAGAAAGATCAGTGGATACAGAAGAGCAGATACCAAAGTTAAATGTATGTAAGCTAGATACAATATAAACCTCCATGAAAAAATTTAGAAGATACTCCATGGCCATTCTGACTGTGTACAAAGAAAAGATCACAGGAATGCAGTTTATAGAAATAAAAAAAAAAACAATGATAAAGCTACAGGAAAGAGTGAGAGGAAATGTGCTCAGGATCAAGATACAGTTAAGGGTGGAACTAATTTCACTATTAATACATAGAAGGATAAAAATGTAGAAAAAGAATCCAAGATAATTTTTAGACACTTGTAGCAATGTTCTAGAAAACTTGAAGTTGCTCTGTTTTATAACACACACACACACACACACACACACACACACACACACACACACACACAAATGTTCTTTTCCTGAAAAAAATAATATAAACTTGTTTACATATACTCAGAAATGTTAGGAATTGTTAATCTTTTAAAGTAAGAATATAGTTTTTTCTGTCAAGAACTACTCTGATTTTATTTTTTACTATATAAAAAGTTAAATAAGTTTTGCAGGATACAATCTGTTCATTGCTCAAGAAGAAGCAAGATACTCATGGCAGCTCATGTAACTGAAAGTAAAGTCTTTTTATATATGGGCTTCTTGGTGCATGATATATAGAAAAGCACAAACAGATGAACACTGGTGCCTGAGCTGCTGAAAGTAGAGAGCACAGGAAAAGGAGAGTCACAAGGGGCATCAGTTATGATGAAGTAAAAGGGTTCTACCCAGCATCTAAAGTTCCCAGTCTTCAAGGCCTGTGAGACACATTTATGATTTTATTTCAGATAAAATACGATCTTTAACAAATTTTATCTCCCTTGAATTGCTGCACTGAGTTACACATTATCGCATCTAGATATAAAATTTTTATCTGTGGCCATCTGTGCTATGATAGTGTCAAACTAAATGTGTCACCACTCCCAAATATCTGATAATTTTTAACATCTGAACATATTACATCTTCCACTGGCCTTGAAATTTTACTTAAATTGCACCAAGTTTTTAACAAATACACAGGGATGTCTCACTGAGCACAATTCACCTTAATAACTATATTTAATTTTGTATGTTTTTACCTATTGTCTTTCTACCACTTGTCTTTTGTATTCATTTATTTACAAATTCTATTGCTCTATTTCAGTGTCTTTTTAATTTATCCATAGAGATTTGTGATGTCTGAATTGGATAAGCATACTTTTTTCCTCTATAATGAGACACACATGAATATGTGTCTTGAGAAATAAGACATTTCTGACATTTTTTTCTTAATATTGAATATTTTAGAACACTATGGAAAAAAAAACAACCTTAAGTGGCCAGCCATCACATAATGAGGATTTTAATATCCATATCCATATAATTAAATCAAAGCACTGAAAACATGTGGCAAACAAATAAACATTTAACACTCTGTCTGAGAATTAAAAAAAAAAAAAAAAAGATTAGCAAAGAGACACCAATATGTGAATCAAAAAATATGAAACAGAAAAGATATATGTCAAGAAAAATTACTCCCAAAATTTAATGTTGAGAGACCTGTTGTAAAATCAGCTGTATGTATCATACACAATAGTCATCACTTTAGCAACATTCCAGGCACTCACGAGTCTCTACATTCAGTGACATCATCTCTTCTTACAAGAGCATATCTGGACTTAAAGATAGCCCAGAATAACATGTCATACATAGATAGAGTTATACTTACTCTAAAATCAGGACACTGAAAATATTTGAATCATTGGGCATGACAAGAATGAGAAAAGAAAATCATGATACTCTAATTGCATATGAGGAAAGCAGAATAAATAACATGAAAATTATCACCTTTCCTTTGAAAGAGGAAAAGAAGTCCACAAGAAACTATATTTGAATATATTTGATCAAGGAAAAGAGTGATTGTGAAAAACAACAAAGTTTTAATCCATACATCATTTAAGTCATAAGAACTCTCAACTACTACAATTAATAATTATACTTACTTGATGTGAATGTCATGGAAGAATGTTCTATTTACAGCAATGCTGGGCTTGGTTGTGTAATAAATATGAAGAGGGAAAAATGCAGCAACTGTTGCATCTCCTTCAAGGTGAAAACCTTTTTTGATTGTTACATAGCACTCATTGTCAGTAAAGGCACACACAAAATTGGGAATATACAGGAGTCCAAAGATAAAAATCCAGAACATTCTATTAACACACACATGTGCCCATCCACAAGACTAGTGGATACAGCTCTAACTATGTCCAGCAGGTATATATTAAGCTCAAATGTTTGGGAACATGTGTGTTTCTCACTTTGTTAATGAGTTCAGTGGTCACACTAATCACCCCAAGTTCTTCTGACACTTTCTCCACTCCCATTGAGAGTTTTGAAACTCTTCCCTTAGGCTCTGCATCTGAGATCCTGTGTTTTGCTAGAAAACAAGGTGGAACATATGTTTTAAATCTTCTCCAGCCACAGGCATTATGATTTCATCAAAGAAAATAGACAGCAAAAGCTCAGGGTCAATTTCCTAATTGGACTGTTTTGGCCAAGTTTGAAGCAAGAAATATTTCATATGTCAACTTTGGCTAGTGAAGGTATGCTACATCAGAGGAAGGCCTGAAAATGCCCATGCCATGCAGACACAGCAAAATAAATGGACCATGTTTTTCAAAACCAAAACCAACCAGTGGAATTGACTCTTCCTTCTGATTATAAGTGATTCAGATCTTTCTTCTATGATACATACATTTGTATCTGCCAAACACTGTGATGTTTACACCCAAAACTATCAGCTTATTTCTCACTTTGGAAAAACCAATAGTCCTGATGATTTCCTCACCTCTAAATCATCTACTTAGAAATTAAGTCCCCCATTTACATTCTGAAATTTAAACTGCTCCAGTTCTACTCTATTCTTTCATCCAGGGTTAGTCTCTAAGTAGAGGTGTCCTTTGATCCATCCCTGAATCTAGAGCAGTGTGTTTATCCACTGCTCACCCTGCTTTGAAAACATGAGGGAGTGTGAGAAATTCTTCCCAGTTTTGTAAAAAGTAAAAATAGCATAAAAGCAACACAGCCTGTACTTTCACCTAATATACTGAAGTTTAGGGCAATGAATGTATGGTGTATAGTGATGTGGTAATGAGGTCATGGCCCCTAAAGTAAACTGACTTCCCTAAGAAAGTATGGATGAGTACTCAAATTAAATGAAAATAAAAAAAAAAAAAAAAACAGACTAGAGTTATTCATCTTACACCCATTCTGATGGGTGTAAGGTGAAATCTCAGGATCATTTTTGATTTGCATTTCCCTGATGACTAAGGACATTGAACTTTTTTTTAAGTGTTTCTCTGCCATTTTATATTCCTCTATTGAGAATTCTGTTTATCTCTGTACCCCATTTTTAAGTTTGATTAATTGATTTGTTGCTGATTAACTTCTTGAGTTCTTTATATGTTCTGGATATTAGCCCTCTGTCAGATATAGAGTTGGTGAAGATTCTTTCCCAACCTGTAGGCAGTCATTTTGTTTTGATGACAGTGTCCTTTGCTTTACAGATTCATGAAGTCTCATTTATTGATTGTTGCTCTTAGAGCTGGTGCTGTTGGTGTTCTGTTGTCTCCTGTACCAATGAGTTCAAGGCTCTTTCCTACTTTTTCTCCTAACCGATTTAATGTGTCTAGTTTTATATTGAGGTCTTTGATCCACCTGGACTTTAGTTTTGTGCAGGGTGATAAGTATGGATTTATTTGCATTTTTCTACATATAGACATCCAGTTAAACCAGAACCATTTGTTGAAGATGCTTTCTTTTTTTTCTATTGTACAGTTTTGGCATCTTTGTCAAAAATCAGGTGTCCATAAATGTGTGGGTTTATTTCTGGGTCTTATATTCAGTTCCATTGATACACCATTCTGATTTCATGTCAGTATCCTGCAGTTTTTATTATAGTGACAACACATGCTGGAGAGGATGTGGAGAAAGTGAAACCCTCCTCCACTGCTGGTAGTAATGTAAACTTACACAACCATTTTGGAAATCAATCTGGCTCTTTCTCAGACAATTAGGAATAGTGTTTCCTTGAGATCCAGCTATACCACTCCTAGGCATATAATCCAAAAGGCACTCAAGTGTACAACAAGGACATCTTATCAACCATGTTTGAAGCAGCTTTATTTGTAATAGACTGAAGTTGGAAACAGCCCAGAAGCCCCTCGGGTGAGAAATGGATTCAGAAAAAAAAAAAACAAGGGAATCATGAAATTTGCAGGTAAATGGTGGGAACTGGAAAAAATCATCCTGAATGGGGTATCCCAGAAGCAGAAAGACACACAGGGTATATACTCACTCAGAAGTAGGTACTAGACATATAATATAGGATAAAATATACTAAAATTTGTACACCTAAGGAAGCTAATCAGGAAGGAAGACTCTGGCTAAGATGCTCAATCCCCATTCATAAAGGAAAAGAGGATGGACATCAGAGGAGGGAGAAAATAGGGAACAGGACAGGAGCCTACCACAGGGGGCCTCTGAGGTGTTGAGCAGGGTATCGAGGCAGATGTTGAGACCTATAACCTAACTTTTGGCAGAGTACAGGGAATCTTATGAAAAAGGTGGGAGATAGTAAGACCTGTAGAGGACAGGAGCTTCACAAGGACAGTGACAGATCCTAAAAGTCTGGGCACAGGGATCTCTTCTGAGACTCATACTCCAGCCAAGGACCACTCATGGAGATGGCCTGGACCCCCTGCAAAGGGGTAGCCAATGGCAGTTCAGTATCCAAGTGGCCTCCATACTAATGGGAACAGAAACTGTCTCTGACATGAACTGATTGGCCTGTTTTTTGATCACCTGCCCCTGATGGGGGAGCAGCCTTACCAGGCCACAGAAGAAGAAAATGCAGTCACTCCTGGTGAGAAGGAAAGGGTGGAAGATCTCCCTTTTTAGTGGACTGGGAGAGGGACATGGGAGGAGAGGAGGGAGGTACAGGGGGTACAAAGTGAATAAACTGTAATTAATAAAAATAAAAATAACCAAATAAAAACTTTAGTAAGACAATAATATTAGAAAAAAACACTACAATGATATACATGAGCAGGACAAACTCTACCTTGTTTGTTTGGACTTCTTTTTCTATTTCCGGTTAACAATTTTCAATGGCTACATGCTAGATATAACCTATCTGTTATAAGACTATATGCAATGAAAAGCCACAGGGAAACTTGTTCCTCAGTAAATCACAGTTCATTGCAGTCCTAGGTAATAGAACAAATCCATGTATCAATCAACACAAAGCTGATCCTCCCTAGGACACCGAGCACTAAATTTGTAGAATATAAAATCCATTGACAAATTCTTCAACAAGATTATTTGATGCAGGATAACCATGAGTGTTAAACACATGGGTTTGAGAGATTGTCCTGGTAAAAGGACTGGATGCTTATTAAATCACTTGGTTCTTGACATTTTCTGACAAGAAAAAAAACCCCACATTTTTACAATATCTGAAATTAGTGTTGATAAAATGTGATTTCTTTATTGCTGATACAGATATTGTATTCAAAGAAGAATATAAGATACAGCAAACTAGCTTTTCACAGTATTTAAAGATGGCCTTGAAGAAAAATAAGTAATTTAGTTAGTGAACAGATGGGACTGACTGTGAAAGATGAGTTTCTGTCCTGACTTTTAAGGTGCAACTGTGCAGCTCTGAGCCCCCTGTCTTCCTCCATAGCTAGGAGAGCAGATTATGTTAACACTATGGTTACTTTCTTATCTGTCAATTTTAGATATGAGAGTAAAGTTTAAAAATTTAAATCTATACTTTTTCTCAACCTCTATTCCTCTGGGTGTCACTCAAACTCAAAATTTCATGTAACCATAGACCCTTTAGCAAGTATAACTGGGAGACCAAGGGAAATTTTAGGTACCACACATAACCCAGAGTCACACATACATGCAAGATGCCACACTAGCATTCTTTATTTTCCTTATTCATACTTGAGAAACAGGATAACTCCACATTGCCAGAGGAAGCTCTTTGGAGATGCTTTTCCTAACTATTGGAAGCACTGAGCTGTATCCAAGAAAAAAAAAAAAAAAAGACCTGAATCAAGGTTGTATCCTCAAATATCACACAGAGTAATTCAAAGCATAAACATTGTTGTTGCAGAGCTGGCTGAGCATTTAAAGTCACTGGTAAGACTTCTCCAAGTCTTGGGATCTATTCCCCACATGGACACTGGCTCACAGCTTGTTGTAAGTAGAGTTTTAGAAAATCCAATGCCTGTATCTTGCCTCTGCAGGCAACAGACATGTATGTCAGGCACAGACATACATGTGGGAACACACATAAGCAAATATAAATTAGTAAAACTGTTTTAAATGTTCCCAAGACTGCTATGAATTGCCCCATTCTGAACACTGGAAATGTTTTTGGTAAAAAAAAAATCAAAGCCGATATGAAAAACATGTTACCTATAAACTAACTCACCATGTGAAAATCCCAATGCAGAAATTTCTCAACTAATAAATAAATTCTTTAAATACATGAAAAGCCTGGTAACATGTCACCTCCAAAAATTTCAAACCACTTATAAATGACTCTTTAGTAAAAATGACATGTAAGAAAATATAGACAAGAGAGGACCCTAACTAAAACACTCAATCCCCATCCTGAAAGGCAAAGAGGATGGACATCAGAAGAAGAAGAAAACAGGAAACAACCTAGGTACCTGCCACAGAGGGCATCTGAAAGCCTCTGCCCTGCAGATTATCAAAACAGATGCTGAGCCTGATGGCCAACTGGCAGGCAGAGTGAATAGAATTTTACGTAAGAAGTGGGAAATAGCAAGAGCTGGAGAGGACAGAAACTCCACAAGGAGAGCAACAGAACAAGAAAATTTGAACACAGGGGAACTTCCCAAAGACTCATACTCCAACCAAGGACTATTCATGGAGATAACCTAGAACCCCTGCACAGATGTAGCCCATGGCAGTTTAGTGTCCAAGAGAGTTACATAGCGATGGGAAGAGGGACTGCTTCTGACATAAACTGATTGGCCTGCTCTTTGATCACCTCCCCCTGAGGGGGGAGAAGCCTTACCCGGCCACAGAAGAAGACAATGCAGCCATTCCTGATGTGATCTGATAGACTGAGATCAGAAGGAAGGAGAGGAGGACCTCCCCTATCAGTGGATGTGGGGAGGAGCATGCATGCAGAAAGGGGAGGTAGGGTGTGAGGGGGAGGGGGAGGAGGGAGGGGCTTATGGGGGGATATAAAATGAATGAATTGTAATTAATAAAAAAAGAAAAACAAAAAAAACCAAAACAAAAAAGAAAATATAGACAAAAAATTCAAAAGAATGACTACAAATATGGCCTAAGTACTTGAAGAACACAAAGACAAAGAAAATTAAATAGGAAAGCCAGTCCTTGCCATAAAAATAAAGTTTGAATTTTTGAAAAACTTAAACTGAAACAATACTGAATAGGAAAACCCAGTAAAGGATATAAAAACCTCAGATGTAAGGCCACATTAACAGAATTGATCATATTGAAAACAGAGAGTTAAGAAAGAATAGCAGAAAATGAGAAACTTAAAAGCATATATTAATGGAGCATGAGAGAGCTTGGGGATAGCCACAAAAGACCAACTATCTAAATTATGATCATAAAAAGAGAAGAAAATATTAACAAAGTCATAGACAATATCTTCAATAAATGTATTGAAGAAAATTTCTGAAAGCTAATTAACCTGATACCTACCAAGTTATGACAGAATACCAACAACACAAGACTAGAAAACAAATTATCCGGGACGCATTGTCAAGAGCCATTCTGTTAAAGGAGCTCATTTAGGAAGGTGGGCCTTCTGGAAGGTTATCTGATGTTTTGCAAGTTCTGTACAGTGATGCACCCCAGAAATGTTTCCAGCCTTTGACAATATGTCCAGAGCCATTGATTTAGGGAAGGTCAGTATGTATGAGAAGTCTCTGGAAGGAAATCCTCCTGTATTTTGCAAGGTCTGTACTGTGATGCACCCCAGAACAGCTTCTAACCTCTGACAAAACCATCATTTGTGCACTGCTGCATCTCTATAAAATCTGGCATGGTGCGAATTCTCACTTCCTGAGTATTTACCATCTCTGATAGAATAAACTTCCTACAGGATCTTAATGAAGATTTACTGCTCTTTAGCTGGATTATTTCCTAATTATGGATTTCTGGATTTGATTCAAACAATTAAAAGTTAAATTGCTTTAGAACTTCTAAAATAGATTTAGGAAGTTTATGACTGCAGTAAATAGCATTGTGAACCTCCAGATACCTTACTAGGAGACAGATATGAGGCACATTTGTGACCTCAGATAGCCTTCACTCCTGATGATGCCATGAATCCTGGTATACTACATATATATAGTCAAATTGGTTTAAATTTCCTATGAATAAAGTATAATAGAGCTACCATGAAATGTCTAAATTAAGACAAATCTTGATGTCATTAAATACAAACTATTTCAATTTCATTGTAATTTCTTATCTCTTGTCAACTAATGACGTACTATCATTTTCAATTAACTTTGTTTCTTAGAATTTGAGACAGATAAAAATATTATCTTGAACTCACTATAAACTTAGAGGTAGCTGAAAGATGTGTAGCCAGGTTAGTCCTAATTGAAAATTCATATATTCTTGTAACTTTGAGACCCTTGTCAACCTTTGTCATTCTAAACTCACTATGAATGCATGTAATGGATACATAGATAAGAAATGTTTAGTTTTAAAACTCTAACTCTTGTATTTTAGAATTCATTTGATTTTGTGATTGTTTGCCTTTTTGACCATGATGTATTTCCTTTGTCTCAGGAAATATAAAAGTATAAATGTATAAAAGTATAAACAGATAATAAATGAGGTTTGATATCCAGTGATTTTTGTATGAGTGTATGTCAATTGTTTGCATGTCAAGATCTCTATTTATATCATCCATGGAATGTGTATAGGAATATGTACAAGTTCATCTGTCTGATTTTTTGTCTATGTGTGTGGAGGGGCACATACTGTGGAAATGGTAGCCTGAACCTGAAGCAGTTTCTACAAAGGAGATGCTAGCTAAAAGCAACATCATCGTCATATGTAAATTTGTGAAAATTTGTTTAAGATGAAATGTAAGGTTTTCACTTCATCCACCCTTTCCATTGGGCATATGTACATGAATGGTCTTTGCTTACTTTCCTTTTTTCTTTTCCTATTGATCCACAAATAAGTGAGTAGATTCAGGACTTAACTACAGAGGACTGCAGAAACATTCTCCTCCATTGGTGCTAATCTCAGATCAAAGGCCCCCTTTTTACATCCTCTTCCAGTTTGGCACTGCAGATTTTTAAAAGTTTGATCAGTGAAAACAAAACAGGTGGCCAGTTTTTTCCTTGAGAAAAAAAATCCTGGGCTCCCTCTGCTATTTTTTTTTTTTTTTTTTTTTTTCAATCATCTTTCCTGACCAGTTGTCTGGCAACACAAGGAATAAGGTGAACAGGAATTCTTCATTTTGTCATATATTCTACACTGAACACAGAAACCCCGCCAAAGCAGAGAGAGAGAAACAGGGAAAGAGATAGAGAGAGACATGGTCATGGAGATTTTAACAATATATTATAGTTAAAATATTAGAAACACAAAATTAAAAAAACAGTATTAAATTTTGAACTGAAGAAGATTAAGTAACATAAAAAGGTGGCACACTTATTAGAATAATTAATAACAGTTTCACATAAACTTTATACACAGAAGGAAATGAAAGGATACATGTTAACTCCTGAAACATCACCACTTTTAACCAAGATGTTATAGTTAGCAAAGGTATGTATTAAAACTGCAGGAGGAATAAGCGTTTATGGCAAACACTTATTAAAAGAATTTATGTGTAGAAAGACAGCACGATAGAGAGAATTAGGAAGAATACTTCAATCTATAAAGAAGAATGAACACATCCAAGATATCACAAATTACTAAAAATCATTCCCTGTAAAATGTTTATTTGTCAAATAGATTTAAGAAAACAACATGAAATCAAGAAAATGAAAGCATCAATCTTTCAGTAATAATTACATTACTAGTCTCAATTTCTCAATAAAAAAACACACAAACTACCAGACTGTGATTGTAGGTAGTGTCACTTTTTAAGAGACAAGGTCTATACAAAAGATACTCTGCAATCAGAAGTGCTGCCTTCTAAAGAGATTAATGTTTTATTTAAATTCTTTATAGTCCTTGCATCAAAATATTATAAGAGAGTCAGGCAACCTCTTTTTCACTTTGTCTGGCTTCTTCTCACATCATGTGCTCTCTCCCAAATGGCTCAGCCATGATGCCATTTGCTATGAAATGACATGAGCTGGTTAGCATGCCCAGAGAAAAAATGGATGAGACTAGGCAATTTGTCCTTACAAAACAGTAAGCAACATAAAATAGTTCTTGTATGCCTGATTATGGTTATACAGTAGAGTTTGGAGAGGTACATTACTATTGATTTTAATAAATATCTATCAATCATAAGTATCAGGTTATATGGCTATAATACATATATTTACATATTGTAGAATATGCATTACAAACACTTGGTTCAATAATTGTTCAAAAACAACATTTTGAAGTCAAAAGTTTTAAGGAAATGAAATGCATATGCCACTTCATCAGTTATGGAATGAGCTTTAGAATGTTGGCATCATAGTGGTTTCTCCCCCTGACTACAACAGAATGTTTACATGTCAGTGGTTTATCTACCAATAACTGTAGCCATTTTTCGTTAGCACCAGGAAAAAAAAGCATAATTTTGTGACCAATGAGAGTGTCTCTATTCCAGGCTCCACTGTAAAGGTACTTTAAATGACTACTATGATTCTCATGATAGACTGATGGTTTCAGGAAGTGTTCTGTCTTGATTTCTCTAGAACATGTGAACTAATTCTTAACAGTTGCTTCATGAAAAACTACTCATGTTAGTAATAGTGAATACCATTACCATAAAGAAACAAAGTTATCATGTCAAAGAGTTATGCTCTGAGTTTTCAAGACAATGATATAATAATATCTGCTCAAGTTATGAGAGATTATTTTCTGTTTCATCAAGTTGTTTTACCCACTATGACAACAAAGCTTTGCTCAGATTTCAACCCCAAATCCCACAACTTTCTGGTTTCAAACACATATTTCTCAATTTGTAACACTGATTCGGCTAGATAGGAATGGCTTTCAGACATACTCATTTAATTTCAATTTTATCATAAAATTGTATTGGCAATATTTTATAAAATACCTTTACATTATTGCCTGATGCTTTTTATTACAACCATTGGCTGATGTCTCTCTTTGACTGTTCAATATAAAGAAATTGTTAATCCTCCCCATGTAAAAATTATGACATCTCAGAACATATTTCTTGAAAGATGTGACATTATTTAGGCATAGTAATATTCAGTTAATAAAATCTATGTTTAAATATTCAAACTGTATGACCAGGACAGCAAACAATCCAGCATAATAGTAGCCACTCCATTATTTCAGGGAATAATTTTATTATGGATCAGAGAGGAAAATATTCAGAGGCAATTGGAAGAGTTCAGAGCAGAGAGAAAAAGAAGCAGACTTGATATGACCAAGAATGTCTAGAAGAGAATGGAGACTATTAGGAGAAAAGTAGAGATAGCTTAGACAGACACAAACTGTGCTTTCATAAATGCACAGGTTATGTGCATTCATAAATGCAGAGGTCCCTTTACACATATGTAGCACATGTGTAGCTTAGTCAATGTGTGGGTTCCCTAACATTTGGACTGAGAGCTGTCTCTGACTCTGTTGCTTGCCCTCCATTCCCTTTTCACTAGCTGGGCTCTCTAGCTTGTCCCTAGTGAGAGAGCATGCTCTTAGTCCTGCCTGATGTGATGTGTCAGGGTGGGTTGGTACACATAGGAAGCCTATCAGAACAGAAAGAGGGAATAGAGGAGGGGAGAATGATGGTGGGACTATGAAGAGAGAAGGGAAGGGCCTGTGATGAAGATGTAAAATTAACAAATATATTCATAATTGGAAAAAAAGACACAGTATTCATGGTATATTTAGGAAATTAGAATAGTGAAGAAAGAGATGACAATGTTTGAGAAGGGACAGGAAGCTGGATGGGTGTTTGGAGATGTATGACAAGTACATTTACTTCTCCTTCAGGGAACCTGGAGTCCACCATGGGTGTTGATATCCTGATAGGAACCACAGGTCAATAGAGAGCCATATGTCCCTTTTGTTGGAGCAAGGAAAATGGTCATTTTGTTGGACAAGAACTATTTCCCAATTCTTGATGTTTGTTACTTGTTTGTTTCTAAACACCAGAACTCCTTAGAAAATGCATGTTGAACAGATCCAGGACTGACATTTTTGGATATTTCCACTCGCTGGGACCTAACTCATTTACACTATTAGGAAAGCCTGATTACTTTCTTCTCACTTATATGTGTCCTTTTAAAACATAATGGGTTTTGTTATCACATGCCACTATATAGATTTCTTTATGAAGTGTTTTTATTTCCCATACTCAAATGTATCATAATTTTTAAATCATAATTATTCAGCAGAATATGTTTACGAATAACTTTACAGTCTTTGCTATCTTAACTAGAACTGTATAATTATAAGTATTAATGAACTTACACATTTCACAGAAGGCAAAAATCATTACTATCACCAAAATACAATCATTTTAAAGACAGGCATTCTAGTTTTGAATGATTTCTCCATGGTTATTTTATGTCCAATGTATACCATATATTATATTATGAGATTTACAGAGTGTTTCCTGTGTTTCAGTCACAATTCTGTGTCTCTAGAATTAATATATAAATTTTACTATATACTAATAAGCATGTGCACTCCTCTCCACTCTTCAAAACATTCTGACTTCTCTGTGCACTAAGCTTTCTGACTGTATCTAAGGAAAGCATATTCACCTTTAAAGTATACATGTGTTAGACTTCAAGGTTCACAGTCTTAATGATTATGCATGCTGTGTTTTTTTCACATGGACATTTAACAGGTTAGAAGAATTAGGAAGTGATAATCTTTGGAGATGAATTTATATTTCACAATGTTTTCTTTACATTACTCTTTTTATATCATTTTTATGATTATCATTTATTACAATTTATTCAAATTGTATGGAGTCTGAGGCCCCCTCCCTCATCTCCCAATCTCACTCTCCTGTCTTCTCCCCCTACGCCCCTTCCCTAGTCCACTGATAGGGAAGGTTCTGATCCCCTTCTTTTGGACCCTTGCCTATCACAGTTATACAAGTATTCCTTCTATTGTTGGACACATATTATTACAGTTATCTGTCCTTTTATCTAACATCTATCATTTGTTTATCTATCATCTATATCATATATCTATTACACAACACACACACACATACACACACGGTTGTGAAAATGTTATTTCTTTCAAACACATGTGGTTCAAAAATTGTTCAAAATCAATTATTTAAATTCAAAAGTTTGAAGGATTTGAAATGCATGTGTCACATTGTCAGTGATAGCATGAGTCTTGGAATGTTGACATCACAATGGTTTCTCCCCCTGACTACTACAGAATGGTTACACATCAGTGGTTCATCTACAAAGTGCTGTAGCCACTTTTGATTAGTGCCAGGAGAGAAAAGGTTAATTTCGTGCCCAGTGGAAGTTTCTTTATTCCAGGATCCACTGTACAGGTATTTTTAAAAGACTATTATGATTCTCTGAATTGACTAATGGTTTCAGAAAATGTTATGTCTTGATTAATCCAGATCATGTAAATCCAGCTTCATAAAAAGCTACTCATATTACAGTTTGGTACCATTCCCCAAAAGAAAGAAAGAAACACCTGAAGCAAGCTCTGAGCTATTTAGGTTAATGGTGTTTGTATACCTTAAAAACTGCATCTCATTAAGTTATGAGAAAGGATTATTCCCTACACTAATTATGGTACTCATCATCACTACAAGAATTTATTTTAAATATGGGTCAGATTTCAACCCCAAAATCTCAAAACCACTCTGGTTTTCAGCAGACTTTTATTGTTTCTGACACATGTTGTGTTCTTTGAAACCTAAATCACAATATTTTGAAATAGATTCAGATTAGACAAGAATTGTTTTCCAAACATGCTCATTTACTTTCAATTTCGTTATCATGTAACTGAATTGGCACTATTTTTTAACATACATTTACATCATTACATAACTTTGATTTATGTGCCTAATGTAAACCATTGGCTGTTTTTTTTTTTTTCTTTGACACTTTCATTCACAGGGATCTTAAGTGCTTTCAAACTAAATGCTATGGGGTCTCTAAGCAGAGTAACAGTCACTTAAGTACAGATATATTTTGAATATTCAGTTTTATGATCTGGACAAAAAAAAACCACCAAATATTAGTTGATTACAGGAAAGAATTTTATTATGGAGAAATGATGAAAAATGTTCAGAGGATTCTTGAAGAGTTCAGACCAGAGGGGAGAAAAACATAAATTGATGTGACCAAGCTCTCTAAGGAGAAAAGAAAGATTAGGACAGAAAAGTGGGGATAGCTCAGTCAGGTAAGAAACTGTCTTTCTAAAGAGATAGAGAGGGATGCTAGAACATTTTGGGTATTAGCAGAGTGCAGGAGGAGATAGGTTTGTTGGGGAAGTGACAGTAACACAGGTGTGGGTTCTGAGATGTATAACAAGTTCTTTTACTTCCCTTTCACTTGACCTGGAGGCCAGCATTGGTGCTGATATCCTAATATCACAGGTCAACGAAGTGCCATATGTGCCTTTTGCCAGAGGCAAGGGAAAAGATTTCTTTGCTCTACAAGAACTGTCTCACAGATTATTGACGAATATTGTTTTGGTTTTTGGTTTGTCTGTTTTGGCTTGTTTCTGTCCAATCACTATAAATCCTTCTATACTCCATCTTGAGCTGGACAAATACTGTCATTTTTGGATACATGTGCTCCCTACTATCTAACTAGTTTAAACCATTAGGAAAACCTGATTATTTTCTACACATCTATTTATGTTCACTTACAAAGTAATGGATGTCTTTAGTTATGGTGTTTCATATTTTCACTGCATTGCCAATGGATTAGCCATTTGACAGAAGTATTGAGTAGAAAATCTTTATAAAGTACTCTAGAGTTTGATAGAGTTTTGTTATCAATTATTACTGTAAAATTACACATATTAAACTACACAGTTTGCAGAATGTCCAGTTTACCACTATCAACAAAATTCAATCAATTAAAGACATAGGGGTTCTAATTTTACATGATCTGTCCATGATTATCATATGTCCAAGCTATACTACATATTTAATCATGAGATTGACTGGGTATCTTCCAGGTTGTTTCAGTTACAACTCAATAAAGCACATTCTTTTAAAGACCTATGATTTTTACATCTGTTAGGCTCTGAGGTTCACAGGGTTAATGACATCTCCATGCTGCCTTTCTCTAGTGGAACTTCAATAGATTAAAACCATTCAGAATTAATAAAAGGAGATAAAGATACATTTCACCATGCTTTGCTCCAAGAATTTCTCCTCTCATTGTGAACATATTATTACATAAGGGTGAACAATGACATCCATGTTGCTACTCCAATTGCCAAGTTTTAGGAGTCACCTCCTTTAGCCTTCATTTAATGTTTGACATCAATTTGTCTTTTTTTGTGAATCACTCTGGTATTTGAGTATATCTTCTTCTCTCCAATATGAGGCTTTCCGATGTGCTTGCTGCTTTTATTGGCAAACTCCATTAATAATGGATAGTCTTTATTACTCAAATTAAAAAATGATTTTAGTTGAAATACAATTACTTCATTAACCCCATTCTTCACTCTGGACAAGTGGATCTCAACTTGTCAATCCTGAACACTTTTGAGATGGCATATTAAATATCTTTGTATCAGATACTTACAGTAGGATTCAAAACAGTAACAAAATTACAGTTATAAAGTAGCAATGAAAGAATTTTATGGTTTGGTGTCCCACAACATGAGTAACTGCATTAAAGTGTTAACACCTGATTTAGTTCCAACCAACTATACTTCTTCAAACCTGAGTCTCCTCATGAGTCTCAAGTTGATCACTTCTGGAAAAAAAAAGCCTACTTCTCCAATCTATTCCCAATAATTCCCTTTCTAAGTGACCTCTTCCTTTTAATTACATTTTATATCTTCCTTTTAATTAAATTTTAATTATATTTTATATCTGCTCATAACTCAATAAAACCCTGCTTTGGGGTTTGAGCCTGTGTTTTAACATTATACACCCTTTGAAATTTAGTATGGACATCAGTCTTATAATTATTCACTGCATACCTGTTCTATTAGGTAGAGACCTTTCCCAGGAGAATGCATTTTTACCTATGTGGAAGCCTATGAGGAGTTCACCACAGAAGGAATATATAAAACCTTGCTATGCCAAGGCCCTGTGAGGGGTATTCTCATAAGTAAGTAAATGGATTTCAGGACCCATTCCTCCATTGATGGACATCTGGGTTGTTTCCAGGTTCTGACTATTACAAATAAAGCTGCTATAAACATGGTTGAGCAAGTATTCCTTTTGTGTACTTGAGCAAACTTTGGGTATATACCTAGCAGTGGTATAGCTGGGTCTTGAGGAAGCACTATTCCTAATTGTCTGAGAAAGCGCCAGATAGCTTTCCAGAGTGGTTGTACCAGATTACATTCCCACCAGCAGTGGAGGAGGGTTCCCCTTTCTCCACAACCTCTCCAGCATGTGTTGTCACTTGAGTTTTTGATCTTGGCCATTCTGATGGGTGTAAGGTGATATCTCAGTGTCGTTTTGATTTGCATTTCTCTGATGGCTAATGAGGATGAGCATTTCTTTAAGTGTTTCTCTGCCATTCGATATTCCTCTGTCGAGAATTCTGTTTAGCTCTGTTCCCCATTTTGTAATTGGAATACTTGGTTTGCTGCTTTTCAGCTTCTTTAGTTCTTTGTATATACTGGATATTAGTCCTCTGTCAGATAAAGGGTTGGTGAAGATTATTTCCCAATCTGTAGGAGGTCGCTTTGTTTTGAAGACGGTGTCCTTTGCTTTACAGAAGCTTTTCAGTTTCATGAGGTCCCATTTATTGATTGTTGCTCTTAGAGCCTGTGCTGTTGGTGTCTGTTCATGAAGTTGTCTCCTGTGCCAATGAGTTCTAGGCTGTTCCCAACTTTTTTTCCAATTGATTTAGAGTATCTGGTTTTATGTTGAGGTCCTTGATCCACTTTGACTTTAGTTTTGTGCAGGGTGATAAATATGGACCTATTTTCATTTTTCTGCATGTAGACATCCAGTTGGTCCAGCACGATTTGTTGAAGATGCTGTCTTTTTTCCATTGAATGGTTTTGGCTTCTTTGTCAAATATCGAGTATTCATAGGTGTGTGGATTTATTTCTGGGTCTTCTATTTGGTTCCATTGATCCTCCTTTCTGTTTCTATGCCAATACCATGCAGTTTTTAGTACTGTTGCCCTGTAGTACAGCTTGAGATCAGGAATGGAGATACCTCCAGATGATCTGTTGTTGTACAGGATCGTTTGTTTTGGAGATTCTGGGTTTTTTGTTTCTCCATATGAAGCTGAGAATCTTTTTTTCGAGGTCTGTAAAGAATTGAGTTGGTATTTTGATGGGAATTGCATTGAATCTGTAGATTGCTTTTGGCAGTATGGCCATTTTCACAATGTTAATCCTACCAATCCATGAGCACGGGAGATCTTTCCATCTTCTGAGATCTTCTTCGATTTCTTTCTTCAGAGACTTGAAGTTTTTCTCAAACAGGTCTTTCACTTGCTTGCTTAGAGTCACATCAAGGTACTTTATGTTATTAGTGGCTATTGTGAAGGGTGTTGTTTCCCTAATTTCTTTCTCAGCCTTTTTGTCTTTGGTATATAGGAGGGCTTCTGATTTTTTTGAGTTGATTTTGTATCCTGCCACTTTGCTGAAGGTGTTTATCAGCTGAAGGAGTTCTCTGGTTGAATTTTTGGGGTCGCTCATGTATACTATCATATCATCTGCAAATAGTGACACTTTGACCTCTTCCTTTCCGATTTGTATCCCCTTGATCTCCTTTAGTTGTCTTATTGCTCTGGCTAGGACTTCAAGTACTATGTTGAAGAGATATGTGGACAATGGACAGCCTTGTCTTGTCCCTGATTTCAGTGGGGTTGATTTAAGTTTCTCTCCATTGAGTTTGTTGTTAGCTATAGGCTTGCTATATATTGCCTTTACTATGTTTAGGTATGTGCCTTGTATCCCTGATCTCTCCAAGACTTTAAACATGAATGGGTGTTGGACTTTGTCAAATGCTTTTTCGGCATCTAAGGAGATGATCATGTGGTTTTTCTCCTTCAGTTTGTTTATGTAGTGCATTACATTGATGGATTTCCGTATGTTAAACCACCCTTGCATGCCTGGGATGAAGCCTACTTAGTCATGGTGGATGATATCTTTGATATGTTCTTGGATTCGGTTTGCAAGTATTTTATTGAGTATTTTTGCGTCAATGTTTGTAAGAGAGATAGGCATGAAGTTCTCTTTTTTTGTTGGGTCTTTGTGTGGTTTAGGTATTAAGGTGACTGTGGCTTCATAGAATGAGTTTGGTAGTGTTCCTTCTGTTTCTATGTTGTGGAATAGCTTGAGGAGAATTGGAGTTAGCACTTCTTTGAAGGTCTTGTAGAATTCTGCGGTGAAGCCATCTGGTCCAGGGCTTTTTTTTGGAGGGGAGACTGTTAATGACTGCTTCGATTTCCTTGGGAGATATAGGGCTATTAAGTCTTTCTACCTGATCTTGATTTAGTTTTGGTAGATGGAATCTTTCAAGAAAATTATCCATTTCATTTAGATTCTCAAATTTTGTGGCATATAGGCTTTTGTAGTATGACCTAAAAATTGTTTGGATTTCCTCAATGTCTGTGGTTATGTCCCCCTTTTCATTTCTGATTTTGCTGATCTGGATAGTTTCTCTCTGCTTTTTGGTTAGTTTGGCTAAGGGTTTGTCTATCATGTTGATTTTCTCAAAGAACCAGCTTTTTGTTTCATTGATTCTTTGAATAGTTTTATTTGTTTCTAATTGATTGATTTCAGCCCTGAGTTTGATTATTTCCAGCCTTCTGCTCCTCTTGGGTGTATCTGCTTCTTTTTTTTCTAGGGTTTTCAGTTGGGCCATTAAGTTACTTGTATGTGATGTTATAAATTTCTTCTTGAAGGCACTTAGTGCTATAAATTTTCCTCTGAGCACCGCTTTCAAAGTGTCCCATAAATTTGGGTATGTTGTGCCTTCATTTTCATTGAATTCTAAGAAGTCTTTAATTTCTTTCTTTATTTCTTCCTTAACCCAGCTGTCATTGAGTAGCAAGTTGTTCAGTTTCCATGTGCGTGTCGGCTTTTTGTTGTTTCCATTGTTGTTGATGTCCAGCTTTAGTCCATGGTGGTCCGATAGAATACAAGGGATTATCTCAATCTTTTTATATCTGTTGAGGCTTGCTTTGTGACCAACTATATGGTCTATTTTGGAGAAGGTTCCATGAGGTGCTGAAAAGAAGGTATACTCTTTTGAGTTTGGGTGGAAAGATCTGTAGACGTCTATTAGGTCCATTTGATTTAGGGACTCTGTAAGTGCTTTTATTTCCCTATTTGGTTTCTGTAGACAGAAACTAGAGTTGATCTGTCCCTTGGTGAGAGTGGGGTGTTGAAGTCACCCACTATTAGGGTATTGCCATCAATGTGTGGTTTAAGCTTTAATAATTTTTCATTTATGAATGTGTGTGCTCTTGTATTTGGGGCATAGATGTTTAGAATTGTGATGTCTTCTTGGTGAATTTTTCCTTTGATGAAAATGTAGTGCCCCTCTATGTCTTTTTTGATTAGTTTTGGTTGAAAATCTATTTTATTAGATATTAGGATAGCCACTCCTGCTTGTTTTTTGGGTCCATTTGCTTGGAAAATTGTTTTCCAGCCTTTTACTCTGAGGTAATGTTTATCTTTGTTGCTTAGGTGTGTTTCTTGGATGCAGCAGACTGTTGGATCCTGTTTCCGCACCCATTCTGTTAGTCTGTGTCTTTTTATTGGAGAGTTGAGTCCATTGATGTTGATAGATATTAATGACCATTGAATGTTATTTCCTATTATTGTGGAGTTGGCGATGTTACTGTGGATCATTGCTTGTTTGCTTTTGACTTTTGTTGGAAAATATCTTTAACCTATGTTTTCTTGGGTGTATTTGTTTTCATTGGATTGGAATTTTCCTTCTAGTATCTTCTGTAGGGCTGGGTTGCTGTTCAAATATTGCTTAAATTTAGTTTTGTCGTGGAATATTTTATTTTCTCCATCTATGTTGATTGAAAGCTTTGCTGGGTAAAGTAGTCTAGGTTGGCACCTTTGGTCCCTTAGGGCCCGCATGATCTCTCCCCAGGCTCTTCTGGCTTTCAGTTTCTGATGAGAAGTCCGGTGTGATTCTGATAGGTTTGCCTTTATATGTTACTTGGCCTTTTTCCCTTGCTGCTTTTAGTATCTTTTCTTTGTTCTGTAGATTAAGTGTTTTGACTATGATGTGGCGTGAGGAGTTTCTTCTCTGGTCTAGTCTATTTGGTGTTCTGTAGGCCTCTTGTATGTTTGTGGACATCTCTTTCTTTAGGTTGGGAAAATTTTCTTCTATGATTTTCTTAAAAATATTTTCTGGACCTTGTAACCTGGACTCCTCTTCTTCTTCAATTCCTATTATTCTTATATTTTGCCTTTTCATGGCATCCTTGATTTCTTGGATGGTTTGTGTTTGGGATTTTTCTGATTTTATTTTTGCTTTGAGAGAAGTATCAATTTCTGTGAGTGTATCTTCAGCACCTGAGATTCTCTCTTCCATCTCTTGAATTCTATTAGTGATGCTTACCTTTGAGATTCCTTCTCTTTTCTCTAAGTTCTTCAGTTCCAGGGTTTTCTCAGTTTGTGTTTTCTTTATTGATTCTAATTCTGTTTTCATGTCTTGCAACATTTCCTTCATCTGTTTGAGTGTGGATTCCTGTGTCTCCAAGATGGATTGTATTTTTTTGTTTGTTTCCTCTCTTAGTGCCTCTGCTTCTGCCTCCAATTGTTTGGCTCTATTTGCATGTATTTCTTTAAGAGCTTCTTCGTTCACCTCGTTTGTCTTTGTTTCTATTTGGGAGGCCAAATCGTTAAGGGATTTTTTGTATCCTCTTTAACTGTTTGAATCTCTATGACTATTTCTCTGAGAGATTTTTTGGTTTCCTCTTTATGTGCCTCAAATAACTGGATAATCATAGCTTTGAAATCATTTTCTTTTTCTGTTTCTGCTGAGTTGGAGTGTCCAATAATTTTGGAGGTTGCCGGTGAAGCCATGATATCATGATTTGCGTTGGTTGTGTTCTTTCGCCGTCCTCTGGCCATTTGGTTATCTGTCGTGTTCACTGTCTGTTCCTGGATTCTGCAGGTCAGACTGGTTTTTCTCTGGTATCTGGAGAATTCTTCAGGAAAATGAAGGTCTAGTGAGGTCTAGTGGTTTCAGTGTGTGCGTTGGTTATTCAGCTATACCTGTAGAAGGAAAGTTCGCAAGCGCAGAAGGGCAAATGTGGGGTAGCGTGTGTTTGAGCGTGTGCTTGTGGGTGTGTCCTAAGGGACAGGGTGTTGGTGAATGAAGAGGCCTTCAGTGTGTGAGAGGGTTGCTTTGCAGGCACTGAAGTTGTTGCAGGCGCTAAGGGATGGCAAGCGCTGTTGAAGAATGCGTGCGTGTATTGATTTTACTGGTCTGCTGGTCTTTAGTGTCTATTCAGCTGGTTTTCTGCCACTGAGGGGTTGGATGGCCCATACAGTCACCGGCTGGGCAACCCTGTGTAGTCCGTGCTGCCACTTTCAGGCTTGGGATCTGGGACGGGTTGTACTGTGGGTCTGAGTCTCTGTGGCTAGCATTGTACTGGGCCTGCGCTCTGGCGGGGTGGAGTTTCGGCGGTGTGTGCACTCCTGTAGAGCTGGGTGGTGGTGGTAGTGGGAAGTGTGTTCCGTGGGTCAAGAGCTCGGCGAGGGGGTTCTAGGTTGGGTGTGTTCTCCTCTGAGTGGTGGCGTTCAGCAGGTCGTTACTGTTCTCCACTGCGGCTGCGGGGTCTGGATTCCTGCCTTATTGCCTCCGCCCGTCTTTGGTCCCAGACACAGAGCTTTGCGGCTTTGGTATTCAGGAAGAATTGTATTGTGGATCTGAGTCTCTGTGGTTAGCGCTCAGTAGTTGGAATTCTGTGATTGGGCCTGTGCTCCTCCTGTGAGGAGGTTTCTGGGGTTATTGCGCTCTGGCCGCTTGGGGTGTGAGCTCCGCTGCACTTCCTGCTGTGGTCTATTCTTAAATAATTCAAATGGCTGAGAAACATTCAAAGATATGTGCAAGATCCATAGTCACTGGGGAAATGGAAACCAAAAGTAGTTTGGGGTATGGTCTAAAGAGAGTCACAATGGCTAAGAATATTCAGACATTGCTAGTAGGAGTACAAAAATGGTTAGCCACTAAGGACATACTTGTGGCTTTTCTGCAGCAAGGTGGGAATTGTTCTGTCTCTAGAACCAGCTATACTACTCTTGGGAATATATCCAAAGAATGGTTCACCCTTCCATGGAGACATTTGGGCAAACATGTTTATGACTGCTCTAATCAATACTTCCAGAAATCAGATATAACCCAGATGTCCATTAACAGAAGAATAGATAAAGAAAATGTGGACATTTACACAAAAAATATTACTCAGTCATTTTACAAAGTAAATAATGAAATTTGAAAGTAAATGCATATCTGCAGGCAAACTAGAAAAAAAATCAGTCTGAGTATATAGTAACAAAGGTTCAAATATACAAATATGGCATGTATCTTCTTAGATGTTAATATTATTTTAAAGTGAATGATAAGAAACCTACAGTACATAAAACCATGTAGGATACACACAGAATAAGGGACTAGTGTTCGAGAACAAGTAACTAGATCTCCCTAGGATAGGTCAGTAAAATAGTTATTTATAGATGGAGGATGGGCTCATAAAGAAGAATCAGTTGGAAGTGGGGAAGAAAGAGGACATTAAGGAAAGTAATATGAAGAGAAACAGCGAAGATGAAATGTCAATTGAATGTTACTGTAGTAACCTAATAGAGTAGGAGCTTCCTAAAATATATACATATCTGAAGGTGATCCAAATGAACGAATATGAGAGTCACAACAGGATGTCACTTGTCATCAATGAAGAATGGATTATATCTACTTGAGGTGGTGGCCAAAGGAGTCTTATTGGAATGCCCAAACAATGCACACTTTGATCAATATTATAATTTGCTCTCCATAAATTCACTGCAAGTCTCTATTGCTGAATACATCACTTACACAACTCACTGAACATAGAGAAATTAAGCTGGTGCCTACATAGAAATTTCACTGTATAGGTATATTTATCTATATCTGGATTGATATAGATAGATAGATAGATAGATTTGTGTGTGTAATCACTATATAGTTTTTTAAAATTACAGTAACCAAATTTTGCAAGATTATACATAGGAGGCATCAATTAATTATTTTGTTTGTTTATATAGAAGAATTAACAGTACATCATTTTTTCACTTTCCTACCTTTAAAGCCTCTAGTAGTTTTAGCTCTTTTGAAATTTCATGGCTGCATTTTCATGAATGGATTTTAGTTAAGTTAGATATCAAATTTTGATTTGCATTATACAGTATATATCTTATTATAACAATATATATAATAAAAATACCATGAAATTATATCAGTAGTAATTATGATAAACAGTATTACAGTAAAGTAGAAAAAGTTTAGAGATGAAGTACTTTTCTTTTTGTTTGTTATTATGAGATAGTTGACTGAGTTCAGCCATCTCAAGACTTCTGCTGCCAGGTTCAAACCTGAGTTCATAATCACAGGCTCCAAAACTTACTCCTATCCTGATTCTTAAGGTGGTTAATGTTTGTCTTTTAATCAGGAAAGAATGTAAAGAGTAAAGTGGCTGATAAGCTAAGCTAAGCATACAAGTTGTAAATGTGTTGTCTGTCATGACTTAAATTGCCTATGAGCATCTTGCCCCCTCTTTTGGTGCTGTATAATTCTGAATTTGGTGCCAGATGTCCTGGAGGAGGTCTGAATGCAAAACCTGAGTTGTGAACCCCGAACCCAGGTGTCCTGCATAAGGCTGAGTCACCAGTGTTTAATTTCTTGGTCAAAACCTCATGTCAAAGTATGATTGAAATCTCTCCTTCTGCAGCTCCTACCCGATGTCCCTCCCCGATGATAGGGATGTCCTCCTCTTCTACTATCTTACTGTAGCCTATCAGGTCTCATCAAAACTGTCTGGATCTATTTTTCCTGTTGTTTAGTTTAGCCACATTGACTGGTGGAAGTGATCAAAGATGTAGTAAAGTGTTCAAAAAGTGACTGCCCCTGCTCCCCTTACTAGAGGAAATCAAATCTTCAAACTATCTTTAACAACACCAGTCCAGAAACAACAAGCTGTTTTTTGATGACCTACAATTCTGTCTCAGACTCTGGTGCTCTCCAAAGTCACTGTGGACCATGATGAAATCACACAGGTTGTGGAAGAAAGAAAAAATCAAACATGTTTTTCAGCCACATAGAGGAACCAGGTGCAGAGCCCCAGGGCTATGAGATTCCAAGAGTACTTGGATGAGAGGGAAATAGAACAATAAAAAGACAGCAAATTCAGAGCAAGTCTTGGTACAGTGACAAAAATATCTCAGTACTGTCACCCTCAGATATCTGGACTTTGCTACAATGTTTGTACTGACCTGTCATGAGAACCTTTGGGTATGCACAGACTGAGAGCCTGAAGCAACAGTAGGAATCAGCTGTAGCATACAAAGTCTTTTCTGACACTGTTTAGGCCTGATCCTGCTCCAGGACCTAAGCCAATAATCTCCTTGGATACGCCTCAATGCAGGGGACTGTCTGTGTAGTGAAGAGCCTGACATGTCCCTTCCTTTGCTTTGCCTCAGCCTCCTCTTACAACCTATGTATGCATCAATGGAGATGTCTCTGATCACTTGTTATTATGGGAAGACCAACACCTACATGGAGGCAGACTTTAACCTCGCTATATTTATCCCCATTTCCATCCCACTTGATACATCCCAATACCTCCAGAACATTTTTGACAGAGAACCAAGTCTACTATGGAAGTTTGACCTGTGAGTACTTGCTTGAATGTGCTATGGTTGTTCTGGTTAAAAGATAATACATGACCTGCTAAACACATGTAATTCCAATGAGAATAATGAACTAGATACAGAACAATGTGAAAAACAGTTTCACATTTTTTTCTGCTTCATAGTGCCTCTGCAAACATTTCCACTTTTCTTTGTTATATTTCCAGGCAAAAAGAAATCAGGGATAGAAAAAAGAACAACTTTTGTGTCTGCTCCATGGTGTGATTCCATGGTAAGACATATATTTTTAACACACTACGCTAATATGTCAAGATAAGCTTCTATTCTTCTCAGGTTTATTTGGCCATCTAAATGTCTTATGTTTGAATATCTGTTTCTTTCCAGAGAAAGTTTCTGTTTTTGGAGAGTTTCTGTTAGAGTGAACTTGAATATCCCCGTGTCCTCAGTACAAATCTTAGAATCTCCAGTTTCACGTGTTCTGGCTTTAGTATCTTTAAAGTATCTCAGAGTTTAGACACTGTGATCATACTTATAACTTATTTATTTATCACTGATGTTGTAATGGAGTGTTCTGAAATTCATGTCATTTATGCCCATATTCTGTTCTCTGCTTAGTTAGCTCTGCTAGAAACCCAATGTTCTCTGATTTGATTGGTGGTTTTATGATTTTAATTTGCAACCTTTCTATCTGTCTTTCTCCTCTCTCAATTTTGTCTTATGATTTGTCTTTTATGCTACTCAGTCTTTCCTGTGTACAGCTGTTTATTCTACCCCTTATCCGAGTTCTCATGGAGACTCCTGATTCTTATCTCATTGCCCAATTGAATTCATTGCTTGGTTCTGTCTTCTATTCTATTGTTCATCTCTTTACTTTCTGAAATATTCATCTGCCATGTTATCTCTCTGAGATTATTTTTGATAATGTGGAGGAATCATTAAGCTTTTTCATATTCCTGTTTTTCAGTTGATGCTATAATGGTACATAAGTTCATTTGAACATCAGTGTTGGGAATAAGGTGGTCCTTTGCTGAAAAGTACCTTTTTGAAACTTCAATGTATATTTCCCCTCTGAGTAGGAAACAAACATACTAACCTAAGGTCCTGGTACTTGTATTGTTAGGGAGTACTTGAAGAAAAAAAAATCAAGGATGTCTAATTTATTCTGGAAGTAAAGAACTCTTAAGAATGCTTTCACAAGATAGAGAAACCATAGGTCAGTAGCCGACTGCAGCCAGAGAGAGAAGGAGTCCCAACACAGGAGGAAGAAAAGAGCCCATCCTCAAAGATAGATAAAAGACAGAAAAGACTGAATTGTTAATTGACCAGTATTAGTCTAGATTCTGTTTGACCTGTGATAGGTGGATCAAGTCTCAACTCCTTGGAGTTTAAATCATAGTTGTTTAAAGTTTACACACAAATATACAAGTTCTAAATATATTTACATGAACGCAATCTATAATCTACACTGAAAATCCCACTGTAGGAAAAGCAGGTAACAAGTGTCTGTAAACAGTTGGAGTAGACTGATGCTTTACAAATAAGCTTGGGCACAAAAAAAGGATGGTTCTGGGAAAAAAAGGACAGCCTTTCCTCTCTCTGAATATTTAATGACAGATAAGATTTCAGCACAATGAGAATCACTGAAGTATATCTTCAACAGGAATGAAAGGACATTAAAAAGTTTGATCCTGTAACTATGAGAAGACTAGCCAGTGCTTTCACCTGGTGGTTTTCATAGCATATCAGAACTCCACTGATTAATATTTTAAAACTCTGAAATTTTAAACTCTTTAAGTCTTATTTTCACATACTTTAAACCACTTTCTCAGACATTTACAACTTTCATTTACATACCTTATATCCCTTTCTTTGACATTCAAAATTTCCATCAACTTTAAAGTATTTGTTTCTCCCATCCATGCATTTACAAGGAGAGAGATTGACAAACAAGTTCTTCTAAATGAAAGAACCATAAAATGTAAACTGTTAGGTATTAGTAGCTTCAGTTTGAATCTCATTTAAATCTAATTTTTTGAGATTAGATTTTTCAGTGTGAAGCCAGCAAAGTAATGCCTTCTTCAGCAGGGAATTTAGATATCTGTAGAAAAGAACAAAGCCTGGCTTTCGTGCATGATATGGACTAGCCATGCAGCTGTTCAGAGGGGCTGCCTAAATTTTCATAACATCTGCTAAACTTCTATAGTGACAACATGCTCTGAACATGACAAGATATCTGAGATGGGTAAATTTGAGCAGTAAGTATAATCCAAATAGCCTCTATATCAGTCAAAGTGACAGAGATTTACTGGATACCTGGGCACCCAGGCTGGGATCCTCCATGGCATTCTCAAAGACTTTGTAGGGAGTAGAGGTTGACAGTCTTTGGATGCCACACAAAACAACATTGTCTTCAGCTGCCACAGAAGGCATCATGACCCACAAAATGTCGGACTTGTGAGGCCTGAGATTTTTTTTTATGGAGCAGGAACTTGGAAAAGTAACCTACCTTGGCCAGGCAGAGTAGAGCATTTAATTCAACAGTGTCCAAATGTTGGTCAGGGATTTATTGTTGGGTGAAGCATGTGGCAATTCATGGTTGAGTTGTCATCATCATCACAGTTGAAATATGATCAAAGGAAAGGCCATTTCTGCCTATCTTAGCTATCCACTCCAGATGTCTGGCATAGAAATCATTTTCATTACATTCCTTAAATCCATACTCAGCAGAATTCTCTGAGGGCTTTGAGGAAGACCATCTAACTTGTTACCATATTTTTCACTTGAATATTTTTTTTATTGAGTAATTCAATTTACATCTTAGTCATAGGCCCCACTCTCTTTTCCTCCCAATCCTACTCTCTCTCCCATATCCTCCTCCACTCTTCTGCTCCCTACCTACACACCCCAGCCCCTGTAGTCTTATGATGACTGAGTTGGTTTTCCTCCCATGTAGTCTGTTAGGGCAGTTCCATCATGGGAAAGTGATCAACAAACAGAAAATATAGTCCATGTCCACTCCACTAACTAGTGGGCCCACATGAAGCCTAATCAGCACATCAGCTACTTATATGTAGAGGAGCTAGGTTGAGACCATGCATTGTCCTTGGTGGGTGCATCAGACTCCTTAGGACCCTCTGGGCCCTGGTTGATTGACCCTGATGATCTTCTTGTGACATTTCTGTCACACAAATATAAGTAAATAAATATATAGATATAACCAACTGAATTGATTCTTTAGTCTTTAGTATTGCTTTCCTGTGATTGGAAAAACATAACCCATTAGCTCAAATGGAAAAAAGAAAGAATTCTATAAATTTGAGAGTCTGTGAACACAATTTAGGTTATCCCAAATGTCATGATACAATGTGGAAGCAGCTTCATTAATTTCCATAATAACAGAATAAATAAAAAAACTATGAATCCAATACAGGAGTGGAAACCTCAGAGAGGACATTGACAGTAAAATGGGTCAAGTTATCATACAGGCCCAAGATGGCTATGTAATGTCACTCTTGTCTTTTAGATTGGCAAAATCCAGTAGTGTGCTGGGTTACTACATTCTAAAATAATTTTTTTCCATTTATCAGCTCATCTGATAGATAGATAGATAGATAGATAGATAGATAGATATAGATAGATAGATAGATATAGAGAGATAGAGATATAGATAGATAGATAGATAGATAGAGATAGAGATAGAGATAGAGATATCATCTTAACCACAGAGGTGTCCAAGAAATGGCTACTCAGGTTGCTGCAGGTAGCCCGGTGTATGGTAATAAGCCTCTCAAACTACAACATTGCAATCTCTCAACATCAATGACGTTTTAATAGCCAGTCTCTGCAGACACAGATCTTTCCAGGAGTTCTCACTGATACATGTATACATTCCTACAGTTCAATATTTAGTATGGAATAATCCTTAAGGAAGACAAATTCTCTTTTTCTAGGTTGTTGCTAATTGCCTGCTTTTGCCCAATAGATTCTCTCTTGACAGAACATTAAGCCACAGATCCCAGATTAATGCAGTACAGCCAAATGTAATTTCTTTCTGGTGATGGCAGGTCAAAAGGCAGAATCCTTCCTTCAGTAGAACCCAGTGGACTTCAGGTTAATAATTTCTGTTAAACTCCCTCTGTAGGAGTCACCCAGACTCTTGTCTACCACAGACTTTAAAACAAGTTTCTGAGGACCTATCCCAAAACACTGAAGGCTATGTGTGACACAGTTCAACTCACCTACCTGCAACAAAGTTCCAGTTTCTCCCATTGTGAGCACTTTTGTACTGCCTTAATGTATTTGGGGGTTTTCCTCTCTTTTATATGCTATTTTAATTTGCTTTTTCCCCCTGCCTTACCCAGGAAACTACTCATTCATTTAATCTGCAAGATTAGAGAAACACCTTTCCTTTATTACTATTTTTACTACCTTTTGAATTTTTGTAAAGATTTATTAGTTTTTAAATTATGTTTATTAGTGTCTTGCCTACATGGTTGTGTGTGTACCACTTGTGTGCAGGGTCCCTTGAGAGGCCAGTGGAGGACATGGTTCCCATAGAACTGGTGATATGCACTATTTGAACCTAAAACTGGCTACTCTGACTTGAATCAGAGTCTTCAACAAGAGCAGCAACTAGTCATAACATATCAATCATTTTTCAAACCCAAGAGCACTATTTTGCACATGCTTATTTATTCTTATTTCATGTACTTGAGAGCTCAACTTCTTATATATGTGTGAATACCACAGGTGTGCCTGGTGCCCAAAGATGCCAGAAAGGATCATATGAAGTGGAGCTAAACATGTTTCCAAGGCCACCCTGTGGGCACTGAGAACTGATGCTAGCTTGTATTCAAAGTGGTCTTTCTATAGATAGATGCCCAGGCATCTGTCTATACCACAAAGAGACATTTTAACACTAGGAGTGCACAAAACTTGTTAGAATTTTCATAAGTAAGTATTAAATTGAATCATTACAAAAGTTTATCAAGCTCTTACTTATATTCTTAGTGAACACCTTAATGACTCTTCCATAATCCAGTGCTTCTATGCACTGAAACATCATAAGCACCTATGTATTCAGTACTTATAAGATACAAACAAATGACATTTTATGCACACAATGTACACCAAAAAAACATTAGAAACAGTTAAACTTCTGAGAGTTTAGGAGCCATTCTATGATATTCCTGGGTTGTCATGGGCTTATTCACACAAGATTTACATGTCACAGGAAATGTCAAAGTCTAGGACCTCTAGGTTCCTGTATTTGATAAAGACTTTTTGAGAAAAATGTACTGACAATACCCATCCTTCTGTTCCTCTGGTTTAGAATGACTTGGAGAAACTATCAATATTTGCTTACCTTATACTTTGCAATTGAAGAGATCAATAAGGATTCAAACCTGCTTCCCAATATGACCTTGGGTCCTCACATCTACAATGCCTTTAATTCTAACAAAATGACCTTAGAGGGCCCTCTGATGTGGCTGTCTGGGAGGAGTGATTATATCCCTAACTACAAGTGCAACACTCAACACAAAGCTCTAGGAATCATTTCAGGAAACAAGCCGGAATTTTCTGCTGCAGTTGCAACACTTTCAGAGCTCTACAATGTCCCACAAGTAAGTTAGAAACATATTTTTCAGCACAATCACATCTTAGACCTGAGTGAAACAAACAAACCATCAAAAGAACTATAACAAAACAAACAAAAGAAAACAGAGAAGTGGATTATGTTTAGTTCAGGCAGATTTCAAATAACAGTGAACAAATTATTTTGATATAGCAATAGTTAACAGATGACAGAGTGTGGTGAATAGCACAGACAGCAAATTCTGGGAATTTCTAAGCAGATCATTTAGTAGTATCCATGATTCTATCTCCAAACAATGGATGATGTATTGTAGATACTAGTCTGCATTTGATCATAAGTCAAATTCTACAGCAAAGATTCCTACCTAGCCAATCTAGCATATAAACATCTCAAAATTCCTACATTTGTCAATACCTGACATATGGAAAAAGAAAGTCCAGGACATGTAACTAAATTTGGAACAATGTTTAATGCCATCACTGATGAAAATCTTTCAAGGAATTAATGATCTCATTCAGGAAAGTAGATCTCAAAATAGCACCCACAGAGACCAACCACTTAGCTATATTGTTGCAATCGACTCATGCCAGGCTACACTGAAGAAATGCATCTGTCAGCAGTCATCACTACAAACAGAAAATACTTGGTGAGCACAAGAGTCAACAAAATCAAGATTAAAAACCCACATGGTAACTCTCATTGTTATTACTCAGTTAAACAATTCATAAATGTATTTTAACCTAATGTAACAAAAAATAAAACACAATAATGTACAACTATCTTAGTTTTGTCTCTATCAAATCTATTGAGAAGAATGATTCAACAAACACTGGCAATGTGACCCCAGGACATCACAACTTGAACCATTTTAACTCAGGAAACTGAATCTCTAAAAACTTTGTTAGTCTCTTTCTGTATTTGCTTTCCTAAAGATGAAGGTTCAGCCACTGAAGCAGGACAGTCTCCCCAAGCATGGTTTGCTACCACAAAAAGCCAAAATGTTACGCTCAGGATGCGAGGCTAAGCACTGCACTCAGGGTCAGCCGCCTTGGACCCAGAGAAGAGCATGTCTGATTGCATGCGGGTTGATGCCCCAGGTCCCGCCTCTGAGAAAAAGGTATCGGACGGGTCTGATGCTCTTTGGGTGGATGACACCTAAATGAACATCAGTACAAAGTCCCAATTTATTTCTAATATCAGAGATCAGACCTCTACTCTTGCCTGATGCGTCCAAAACAAAAAGGGGGAACTGTAGAGAGCTGCGTAATGCCGCGCCTGAAAGATGGAGCTGGTTTCCGCCTTCCACCTTCCCGATGGTGAGTGCTCTCTGTCACAAACAACTCCACATTTGGCTAAGGCTGAGGATCTGGCTTGCTTCCATGTATGTGGACCTATCTACATTGCCCACGTGGCATGCTGAGGTTGGTTACCCAGAGGCTATTTAAAGTGGGCTGGCTTTCCCCAGGGTCAGATGATTGTTCAAGGTTCCTGAATAAACTGCATTGAAAAAAAACAAAAAAAACAAAACATGAAGGTTCTGGGAAATATGGTGTTATGTGACTAGAAAGCACTTGTTAATGCTTTCTGCAGTCTTTCTCTACATCAGATACTCTGTTGCATTGTTATTGCAACCAGAAAGATCTATCATGTCTTTCAGAGCCAGTGAACAGCTTCTTGTTTACTTATTGGCTGCTTTACTATGCTATTTGTAAAAGACTGTTTATAGTCTTTTTCTCTCACATGAATGAGAGAAAAACTAATTTCACAGAAGACAATATTAACAACATTCAGTCCTTTAACCCTCATATTTGAATAATGAAGTCACTTCCTCACTCAGGGTAATGATTCCAAATACCTGAAACTCAGAATCACATTTTTCTTTGCTTTTTCAGGTCACATATGGACCATTTGATTCCATGCTTAGTGACAAAGATACATTCCCATCCCTTTATCAAATGTCTACTAAAGACAGAGCTCTAACCCAAGGGTTGATATCTTTATTGCTCCAGTTTGGCTGGAAGTGGGTGGGGCTCATTGTGTCTGATGATCAGAAAGGAAGGGAGTTTCTCTCTGACCTGAAAGTAAAGATGGTATCAGAAGATATCTGTGTGGCTTTTACAGAAAAACTCCCAGATAAGTGGAATTATAGGGTAAAATATGATTATGGTTTGAGGAACTTGAACCAACATACAAGAGTAAATGTGCATTTATTTTATGGTGATATAGATGACTTGCTGTTCTTCTGTGTAGACATTCATATCTTTTTAACCAGAAAGAAGGTGTGGATCTTTGCAAAGCCACACTCGACATACTTAGAGTCTATAATAAATGAAAAGCATGTTATGATAAACCTGTTCAGTGGAAGCTTCTCCTTTTTAAAGAAGAGAACTATCCCTGGCTTCAAGCACTTTCTTGAGGCCCTTACACCCTCCCATTACCCAGGAGATGTTTGCTTCTCTAAATTCTGGATTGACAATTTTAATTGTTCACCTCCTTCTTCACTATGTGGAAATTGTAAACCCTGTCCAGTGAATATTTCCTTAAAGACTCAGGATAAAATAAATGATGTGATAACTACTTCTGAGCCCAGCTATTCCATCTGGAGTGCAGTATATGCACTGGCCCATGCCCTACATAAAATGCTATTGAGCAAACCTGAAAAAGAATCTAAGGAAGATAGAAACACAGACTGGCTTCTACCATGGCAGGTAAGCCTCACTCATAAGCAGGAGAAGCTTAGGATCTTACATTATTAGTAAGTAATTTACTTTGGTCAAGCCAATAAAACATTTTCATCTTATAATTAAGAGTATAAGTTAAAATGGAAAAGGGTTTAAGTTTCCCTCCATTTAGTTTGATGTTGTCTTTACTATGTTTAGGGATGTACCTTGTATCCCTGATCTCTCCAACATGTTAAACATGAATGGGATTTTGTCGATTGCTTTTTCATCATCTAAGAAGATGATCATGAGGTTTTTCTCCTTCAGTTTCTTTATATGATTGATTACAATAATAGATTTCTGTCTTTGAACCTGAATGCCTAGGATGAAGCCTACTTGGTCATGGTGTATAATATCTTTTATATATTCTGGGTTTCAGTTTGCAAGTATTTTTTTATTGAGTATTTTTGCATCAATGTTCATAAGAGAGATATGTCTGAAGTTCTCTTTTTTTGGTTCTTTGTGAGATTTAGGTATCAAGGTGACAGTGGCTTCATAAAATGACTTTGGTAATGTTCATTCTGCTTATATTTTGTGGACTAGTTTGAAAAGAATTGCAGTTAGCTCTTTTTGAAGGTCTGTAAAATTCTTCCCTGAAACCTTCTGGCCCTAGGTTTTTTTTTTGTAAGGGAGACTTTTGAGACTGCTTCTATTTCCCTGGGACATATAGGACTATTTAATCTATTTACCTGATCTTGATTTAATTTTGGTAAATGGGATCTATCAAGAAAATTTTCCATTTCATTTAGGTTTTCAAATTTTGTGGCATATAGCCTTTTGTAGTAAGACCTAATGATTGTTTGGATTTCCTCAGTATCTGTCACTATGTCCCCTTTATAGTTTCTGATTTTGCTGATTTGGATAGTTTCTCTCTGCCTTTTAGTTAGTTTGCCTAAGGGTTTGCCTATCTTTTGATTTTCTCAAAGAACCAGCTCTGGGTCTCACTGATTCCTTGAATAGTTTTCTTTGTTTCTAATTCATTGATTACAGCTCTGAGTTTGATTATTTCCAATTGTCTACTCCTCTTGTGTGTGTCTGCTTGTTTGTTCCTAGGGATTTTAGGTGTGTCGTTAAATTGCTTGTATGAGATATCTCAAACTTCTTCCGGGCAGCACTTTGTGCTAGGAACTTCCTCTTAGCACTGCTTTCCTTTTGTCCCATAAGATTTCATTACTATTGCTCTGTAGTACAACTTCAAGTCAGGAATGGAGACACCTCCTGAAGTACTTTTATTGTACAAAAAAGTTTTAGCTATTCTCTATTTTTTTTTTTTTGTTTTGTTTTGTTTTGGTGTTCCATATGAAATTGAGAATTGATTTTTCAAGGTCTGAAAGGAATTGTGTTGGTATTTTGATAGTAATTGCACTGAATCTGTAGATTGCTGTTTATTAGGATGACTATTTTTACTATGTTAATTCTACTGATTCATGAGCATGGGCAATTTTTCCATCTTCTAATATCTTTTTCAGTTTCTTTTTTTAGAGACATGAAGTTCTTGTCATAGAGGTCTTTCTGTTGCTTGCATACTTACACCAAGATATATTATATTTATTTCTGACTATTGTAAAGTATGGATGTTGTTTCCCTAATTTTGTTTTCAGCCCATTTATCATTTATAGTGATGCGTACTACTAATTTTATGAGTTATTTTTATAGCAGCCAGTTTACTAAAGAGGGTTTATCAACTCTAGAAGATATCTGGAAAAATTTTGTGGGTCACTTATATATACTAGTATATCATCTGTGAATAGGGATATTTTGACTTCTTCCTTAACAATTTGGACCCCTTGATCTTTTGTAGTTGTCTTATTGCTCTAGCTAGAACTTAAAGTACTACACTGAAAAGCTATGAAAAGAGTGGACAACCTTGTATTGTCCCTGACTTTAGTGTAATTGCTTCGAGTTTCTCCCCAATTAATTTGATTTTGGCTATCACATTGTTGTATATTACCTTTATTATGTTTATGTATGGGCCTTGTATCTTTACAGGGCTTTTATCATGAAGTGGTGCTCAATTTTATCAAAGGCATTCTTTTTCTTTTTTTGCATCTAATGAGATGAGCATGTTTTTTTTTTTTCTTTCAGTGAATTACAGTGATGGATTTAAATATGTTGATCCATCCCTGCATCCCTGGGATGATGCCTACTTGATCATGGTGGATAATGTATTTGATGTGGTCTTGGACTAGGTTTACCAGTGTCTTGTTGAGTATTTTTGCATCAAAGTCCATAAGGGGAATAGATTTCAACTTTCCTTTTTTTGTTGGGTCTTTGTGTGGTTTAGGTACCAGTCTGACTGTGGATTCATAGCATGAGTTTGGCAATGTTCCTTCTGTTTGATTTTTTCAATAGTTCTGAAGTATTGGTATGAGCTCTTCTTTGAAAGCCTGGTAGAATTCCATGCTAAAGCCATCTGGTTCTGGAATATTTTTTTTTGGTTGGTAGACTTCTGATGAATGCTTCTGTTTTCTTATTTAGAGCCTTATAGGGTTATAGGACTCTTTAACGTGCTTAAATGATCATGATTTAGCTTTGGTAAGTTAAATCTATTAGGAAAATCTTCTGTTTCCTTTAGATTTTTGAAGCTTGTGGAATACAGTCTTTTGAAATAATATCTAATCATTCTTTGGAGTTATTCCCCCTTTTCATTTCTGATTTTGTTTATTTGGATACAGTCTTTCTGACTTTTTGTTCATTTGTCTAGGTATTCTGTTGCATTGTTATTGCAACCAGAGTTGTTGCATGTTCTCAAAAAACAGCTCTTGGTTTCACTGATTCTTTGTATTGTTTCTATTTTTTTCTATGATAATGATTTCATTCATGAGTTTATTTCCTACTGTCAACTCCTCTTGGATGTGGTTACTTCTGTCTGTTCTAGAGCTTTTACGTGTGTTTTTAAATTGCTGCTATGATAATTTGTTAATTCTTTTTAGGAAGGCACTTAATGCATTGAAACTTCACCTTAGCACTGCTTTCATTGTGTCTCAGAAGTTTAGGCATTTTGTCCCTTCATTTTCATTGAATACTAGAAAATCTTTAATTTATTTCTTCCCTGACCCACTGCCCAGTGGTCACTGAGTTGTTCAGTTTTTTGTTTGTTTGTTTGTTTTGTTTTTTAGGTTTTCTATTGTTTCCATTGTAATTGAAATCTAGCTTTAATCCATGGTGGTCTGATAAGATAAAAGGGTTGTTTTAACTTTCTTGTGCGTGTTGAGGCTTGTTTTCTGACCAAGTCAATGAGCAATTTTGGAGAAGCTTCTGTGAGGTGCTGAAAAGAAGGTATATTCTTTTTGTCTGGGTGAAAATTCTGTACATGTTCATTAAAACCATTTGATCTTGCATCTGTCAATTTAATTGTTTCTCTCTTTTCTGTCTTCATGACCTGTCCTTTGGTGAGTGTGGGGTTTTGAAGTATTCCACTATTACTGTGGACGTATTAGTGTATGATTTAAGCTTTAGTAATGTTACTTTTACAAATGTAGATGCCCTTGTATTTGAAGCAAAATATTCAAAATTGAGACATCATCTTGGTGGATTTTTTTCTATCATATGTATCCTTTTGTTATGATATGTATCCTTTCTCATCTATTATGAATAAATTCACTTAAACTATTATTTTATTAATTAGAATGGCTTCTTTCAATTTGCTTCTTGGGTCAGTTTCTTTGAAAAACCTATTTCCAGCTCTTCACCCTGAGGTAATGTCCTCCTTTGTTTTTAAGATGTGTTTTTTGTATGCATCAGATTGATGAGTCCTGTTTAAGCATCCATTCTCTTATTCTGTGTCTTTTTATTGAGGAATTGAGTCCATTGATATTGAGTGATATTAATGATTGCTCGTGCCTGTTATTTTGATTTTTATGATTGCAGTGAGTTTGTTTGTTTGTCTTCTTTTGTTTTTGCAACAGTGGTGTTATGTATTTTCTGTGTTTCTTTGGGTGTTGTTTATTTCCTTTGGTTTGGGCTTTTCCTTCAAGTATCTTCTGTACAGATGTGAAGCATAGACACTGGCATTTTCTTTTTATTTATTAATTAATTTATTTATTATTAAGTACACTTTGTTCATTTTTTATCTCCCCATAAGCTCCTCCCTCCTCCCCTCCCGATCCCACGTTCTCTCCCCCTTCTTTACTCATGCCCCTCCCCAAGTCCACTGATAGGGGATGTCCTCTTCTCCTTACTTCTGATCTTAGTCTATCAGATCACTCCTGATGTGATCTGACACTGGCATTTTCAATTCCACAGCATGGCCTCTCACTTGCTGCAAAGTCACAACAGTCGAAGCCTTAGTAACCATGTTCACTGGGTGCCAACATTTTGGATCTTATTCAAATCTACATCTTCTAAATGGAAATATTATTTTCTGGTGCTGGAGAAAGACACATGACTTTTTCCAACTAAGGACATGCTACACACCATACTATCTTTCATCTCATAGACAATATTTCTACTTGTGTTCAGTAGCTCTTGCATTATTTCTATGGGGAATAATTTTAATCTCACTAAACATCTGGGAAGACAAATAAACAAAGTAAGCACTTTCAAAAAGAAAGCCATGTTAGAGATAGGGAAAATGAACTTCTCTTTATAGTCAGCCAGTAATCTGTGTGGACCACTCATATGATGTCTGTCTTCAGCTGCATCCATTTCTGAGGAAAATTAAATTTAAAAATGCTGCTGGAGATGAAATAAGCTTTGATGAGAATACGAATATTATGGAAATGTATGATATACAAAACTTTATTGCATATAGTTTTCGAAATGTATTACTACTTAAAGTGGGAGAGTTTGTCTTCAAGAGTGCACAAGATCAAGGCTTTTTCATCAATGAAGTTCTGATTCAATGGCCAAGCAACTTCAAACAGGTCTGGAAATTTTTCAATATTTAATATGAAGAGAATTATTTAGAAAGAATTATAAACATTGTTTGTGGTATGATTCTTTGAACTTTTAAAATAATTGTGAATTTTTAATTTCTTAGCTCTATTGTGACTGTGAGCTTGTGTGTGGGTGTTCATGCACATAAGCACATGTGCTTCTTAAGTCCCAGTCAACTGTGGTTCTCTTCTTCAGTTGTCAACTTTATTTTTATCTCTATGAAACCTTTACTTTCTGATTTTGCTGAAATCAGTGGACAGCATTACATACCTTCTCTCTGTCTTCATGATCATAAAGTTTGGATTACAGGCCTATTTTTATGCACCCAACATTTCTTCCATCATTTTATCATGATCAAATTCACATTTCCCTGCTTATGTGGCAAGCATGTTAAATACTAAAACATGTCTTTAGTTATGTTTGATGATTTTAAATCAGAAATGAAACAATATTTTAGAATTACATATATGTATATGTACATATACATATAAATGTACATACAAATGTACACATAATGTCAGATAATTCTTTAGCTAGAATTAGATGAATTGAATTTGGATGTTTGTGTTCGTTCATAATGCAGTGATTGAATGACTGAGTGCTCATCGTTAGAGGCATGTATGTGTGTTTTTATATGTAAACACACACATGCACGCAAACTTATGTAAATTTCCACATGTTAAATATAAAGGGTAGCTGATTGATGCTCAAGCATCTTTCCATTTACACAACTCATACTCAAGCATATCAATAATTTTACAAGGTTGTGAGCTAGCATAAATAATTAATAAATTACGGATTTGGACACAAGACATTTCTGTAAACAATGTATATGAGATTCCCAATATGTGTGTCAGGAAATGAACTCATATTTCAGTGCAAGAGCTGTATGCACTCTTAACAGCTGATCCAGTTATCCAGAAACATATTCCTGTTAATATGTACATATTCGTGCTCGCTTCAGCAGGACATATACTAAAATTGGAATGATACAGAGAAGATTAGCATGGCCCCTGCACAAGGATGACACACAAATTCGTGTAGCATTCCATATTTTTAAAAACCATCTTCCTGCCAAAGGGATTCTCTCCACTACAACAGTCCAGGAACAACCAGAAACTAAATTCAAACAACTAAGATAGCCCAATGGGTAGAGGACAGCATAAAAGTTCAACCAACAAAAGCCAGAGCATTATGGCATCTCCAGAACCCAGTTATCCAGGGGCAAATAGCCCTAGACACCCCAGCATAAATGAAATTCAAGGAGACGACCTAACTTCTATGCTCAAGAAGATGATAACAGAGGAAACAAATAAAATATGAAAAGAAATAGAAGCTGCAACCAAACAGTATGTGGCCTTTAGAGAGGAAATGCTTAAATTACTGAATGAAATAAAAGAAACATGGATTGTTCAAACAAACAGCTGAAGGAATTGACGGAAAAACATGAAAATACAGTCAGACAGGGGAAGGAAACCAACAAAATAGCTCAAGACCTGAAGATAGAATTGGAAAAATTAAAAAAAAAAAAATGGAAGAAAGTGTGGTGAGAAAGAACTTAGGGAAGAAAGCAGGAACTACAGAGGTTAGCATAACCAATAGGCTACAAGAAATGGAAGAAAGAATCTCAGGTGTAGAAGACACAATGGAAGAAATAGATGTATCTGTCAAAGAAAATGTTAAATCTAAAAAATTCCTGACACAGACCGTCCAAGAAATTCAAGACAACATAAAAAGACAAAACCTAAGAATAATAGGAATAGAGGAAAAAGAAGATTCCCTGCACCAAGACCCAGAAAATATTTTTAACAAAATCATTGAAGAAAATTTCCCCAACTTAAAGGAGAGGTCAATAAGAATACAAGAGGCCTATAGAACACCCAATAAATTAGACCAGAAAAGAAAATCCTCCCGCCACATAATAATCAAAACCATAAGTATACAGAACAAAGAAAAAATACTAAAAGCTGCAAGAGAAAAAGGCCAAGTAACATATAATGGCAAACCCATTAGAATCACACCTGACTTTTCAACAGAGACTATGAAAGCCAGAAGGGCCTGGACAGATATCATGCAGACCCTAACAGAACACAGATGTCAGCCCAGGCTACTATACCCTGCAAAACTCTCAGTCCTCATAGATGGAGAAAACAAGATATTCAATGACAAAAACAAATTTCAACAATACCTACAAACAAATCCAGCATTACAGAAGACACTGGAAGGGAAAATACAACCCAAGAAAGCTAGCTACATTCAAGAAACCACAGGAAATAAATAACCCCACTACAGTAAAACAAAAAGCAACCAAGCACACAACCGTATGACCACAGCCAACATCAAAGATAGACATTACCTGAGGGTAAAGGGATGGAAGACGGCATTTCAAGCAAATGGACGCAAGAAGCAAGCAGTAATAGCCATTCTAATATCTGATAAAATAGTCTTTCAACCAAAATTAATCAAAAAAGATGGGGAAGGACACTTCATACTCATCAAGCGAAAATTCCACCAAGAAGACATCACAATCCTGAGCATCTATGCCCCAAATACAAGAGCAGCCACATTTGTTAAAGAAACATTGATAAAATTTAAACCATATATAGTTCCCCACACATTAATAGTGGGAGACTTCAACACCCCACTCTCAACAAAGGACAGGTCAACAAAACAGAAATTAAACAAAGAAACAATGTCTCTGACAGAGGTCATGAATCAAATGGACCTAACAGACATTTACAGAACTTTACACCCAAACACAAAAGAATTTACCTTCTTCTCAGCACCTCATGGAACCTTCTCCAAAATAGACCATATAGTTGGTCACAATGCAAGCCTCAACAGATAAATGAAGATTGAAATAATCCCTTGTATCTTGTCTGATCACCATGGAAGAAAGCTGGATCTCACAATAACAGAAATAAGAAAAACTCTACACACACATGGAAACTGAAAACTTGTTACTACATGACAGCTGGGTCAGGGAAGAAATAAAGAAAGATATTAAAGTCTTTCTAGAAATCAATGAAAATGAAGACACAATACCCAAACTTGTGGGACACAATGAAGGCAGTGCTAAGAGGAAAGTTCATAGCACTAAGTGCCTTCAAGAAGAAATTCAAGACAGCTCATTCAAGCAACTTAATGGCTCACTTAAAAACCCTAGAAAAAAGAAGAAGCAGACACACCAAGAAGGAGTAGACGGCTGGAAATAATCAAACTCAGGGCTGAAATCAATCAATTAGAAACAAATAAAACAATTCAAAGAATCAATGAAACCAAGAGCTGGTTCTTTGAGAAAATCAACAAGATCGACGAACCCTTAGCCAAGCTAACTAAAAGGCAGAGAAACACCACCCAAATCAACAAAATCAGAAATGAAAAGGGGGACATAACTACAGACACTGAGGAAATCCAAACAATCATTAGGACTTGCTTCAAAAGGCTATATGCCACAAAATTTGAAAATATAAATGAAATGGACAATTTTCTTGATGGATTTGACTTACCAAAGCTGAATCAGGACCAGGTAAATCAACTAAATAGTCCTATATCTTCCAAAGAAATAGAAGCGGTCATCAAAAGTCTCCCATCCAAAAAACGCCCAGGACCAGATGGCTGCAGCGCAGAATTTTATCAGACCTTCAAAGAAGAGCTAACACCAATTCTCTTCAAACTATTCCACAAAATAGAAACAGAAGGAATATTACCAAATTCATTCTATGAAGCCACAGTCACCTTGGTACCTAAGCCTCACAAAGACTCAACAAAGAAAGAGAATTACCGGCCAATCTCCCTTATGAACATTGATGCAAAAATACTTAATAAAATACTTGCAAACCGAATCCAAGAACACATCAAAGATATTATCCACTATGACCAAGTAGGCTTCATCCCAGGTATGCAGGGGTGGTTCAATATAATGGAAATCCATCAATGTGATCCACCATATTAACAAACTGAAAAAAAAAAACCACATGATAATCTCCTAGATGCTGAAAAAGCATTTGACAAAATCCAACATCCATTCATGTTCAAAGTATTAGAGAGATCAGGGATACAAGGCACATATCTAAACATAGTAAAGGCAATATACAGCAAACCTATAGCCAACATCAAACTGAACGGAGAGAAACTTAAAGCAATCCCACTGAAATCAGGGACAAGACAAGGCTGCCCACTCTCTCCATATCTCTTCAACATAGTTCTGGAAGTCCTTGCTAGAGCAATAAGACAGTTGAAGGAGATCAAGGGGATACAAATTGGAAAGGAGGAAGTCAAATTATCATTATTTGCAGATGATATGATAGTATACGTGAGTGACCCCAAAAACTCTACCAGGGAACTCCTACAGCTGATAAACACCTTCAGCAAAGTGGCCGGATACAAAATTAACTCAAAAAAAATCAGTAGCCCTCCTGTATACAAAAGACAAAAGGGCTGAGAAAGAAATTAGGGAAACAACACTCTTCACAATAGCCACAAATGACATAAGGTACCTCGGAGTAACCCTAACCAAGGAAGTCAAAGACTTGTATGAAAAAAATTTCAAATTCCTGAAGAAAGAACTAGAAGAAGATATGAGAAGATGGAAAGATCTCCCATGCTCATGGCTTGGTAGGATTAACATAGTAAAAATGGCCGTCTTACCAAAAGCAATCTACAGATTCAATGCAATGCCCATCAAATTACCAACACATTTCTTTACAGACCTGGAAAGAAAAATTCTCAACTTCATATGGAATAACAAGAAATCCAGAATTGCTAAAACAGTCCTCTACAATAAAAGATCTTCTGGAGGTATCTCCATCCCTGATCTTAAGTTGTACTACAGAGCAACTGTTTTAAAAACTGCATGGTACTGGCATAGAAACAGAATGGTGGATCAATGGAACCGAACAGAGCACCCAGAAATAAACCCACACACTTATGGACACCTGATCCTTGACAAAGATGCCAAAACCATACAATGGAAAAAAGATAGCATCTTCAACAAATGGTGCTGGTCCAACTGGATGTCTACATGTAGAAAAATGAAAATAGATCCATACTTATCACCCTGCACAAAACTGAAGTCCAAGTGGATCAAAGACCACAACATAAAACCAGACACATTAAATCTGCTAAAAAAAAAGTGGGGAATACCCTAGAACTCATTGGGACAGGAGAAAACTTCCTGAACAGAACACCAACAGCACAGGCTCTAAGAGCAACAATCAATAAATGGGACCTCATGAAACTGAAAAGCTTCTGCAAAGCAAAGGACACCGTCATCAAAACAAAGCAACTGCCTACAGATTGGGAAAGAATCTTCACCTTTATCTGACAGAGGACTCATATCCAGTATCTATAAAGAACTAAAGAAGCTGAAAAGCAGCAAACCAAGTAATCCACTTAAAAAATGGGGAAAAGAGCTAAACAGGGAATTCTCTGTAGAGGAATACCGAATGGCAGAGAAGCACTTAAAGAAATGCTCAACCTCACTAGCCATTAGGGAAATGCAAATCAAAACAACCCTGAGATTTCAACTTACACCCATGAGAATGGCTAAGATGAAAAACCCAAGTGACAACACATGCTGGAGAGGTTGTGGAGAAGGGGGAACCTTTCTCCACTGCTGGTGGGAATGTAAACTTGTACAATCACTCTGGAAATCAATCTGGCGTTTTCTCAGACAACTAGGAATAGTGCTTCCCCAAGATCCAGCCATACAACTCCTGGGCATATATCCAAAGAGGCTCAAGTACACAAAAAGGAAGATTGCTCAACCATGTTTGTAGCAGATTTATTTGTAATAGCCAGAAGCTGGAAACAACCCAGATGCCCCTCAACTGAAGAATGGATGCAGAAATTGTGGTACATCTACACAATGGAATATTACTCAGCAATGAAAAATAAAGAAATCATGAAATTTGCAGGTAAATGGTGGGATCTGGAAACGATCATCCTGAATGAGTTGTCCCAGAAGCAAAAAACACACATGATATATACTCACTCATATAGACATACAACATATGACAAACCCACTAAAACCTGTGCATCTAAAGAAACTAAACAAGAGAGAGGACCCTAACTAAAATGTCCAATCCCCATCCGGAAAGGCAAAGAGGATGGACATCAGAAGAAGAAGAAAACAGGAAACAACCTAGGAACCTACCACAGAGGGCCTCTGAAAGCCTCTGCCCTTCAGACTATCAAAGCAGATGCTGAGCCTGATGGGCAACTGTTGGGCAGAGGGAATGGAATTTTATGTAAGAACTTGGAAATAGTAAGAGCTGGAGAGGACAGGGTCTCCACAAGGAGAGCAACAGAACAAGAAAATTTGAACACAGGGAACTTCCCAGAGACTCATACTCCAACCAAGGACTATTCATAGAGATAACCCAGAACCCCTGCACAGATGTAGCCCAGGGCAGTTCAGAGTCCAATTGGGTTACATAGTAAAGTGAAGAGGGACTGCCTCTGACATAATCTGATTGGCCTGCTCTTTGATCACCTCCCCCTGGTGGGGGGGGCAGGAGCAGCCTTACCTGGCCATAGTAGAGGACAATGCAGCCACTTTTGATGTGAACTGATGAACTAGGATCAGAAAGGAAAGGAGAACCTCCCCTATCAGTGGACTTGGGGAGGAGGGAGGCTGAGATTGCGAGGGAAGTAGGGAAGAACTTATGGGGGGATACAGAATGAATAAAGTGTAATTGATGAAAAATTAAAAAAAAGTTGAAAAATAATTTAAGAACCTTAAATGACTTTCAAAAGTGGAGGAAAACATGGAGTTAGTCAATTTACATGGAGCAAGTCTCGCCCCTGGGGGCAATGGTCTCCTGAACCTACTCAGACCTCAGACACCACCACTGCTAGTTCTAGAACTGATGCAGGATGTTCCAACGAGGGGGTTAAGGCTTCTCATAACATTTCCTATAAACCCACACCTGTTTGTTTATATCCCCCATTTTTATTCATTATTAGCCAAATAGAGCCAAGTAATTGTGGTAATGATACTTGATTTTTTGCCCAATGCTGGAATGCTAGTGAATTTAGGTATGCCCTGGTTACTGCATGCCTTGCTGGGTGCCTGTGCCCACTGATGCTCCTCATGCTATGACTCTCTTCAGACAGAAAAGGGATCTTGGAACTACAGCCACCATTGTTACTGCCATGTCATTGGCGGCTGTTGGAGCTACCACGAGGCATTAGCCATGAGTCATACTGTGCAGACTGCTCAGACCCTGAATAATCTTTTAGCCAATGTAGCTCATGCCTTAGATGTACAAAAAGGAATTAATGCTCAACTAAAAGGAGGCTTGATGGTGTTCAGTCAGAGGATTGACCTCGTGCAGGAGCAAATTGATACTGTATGGCAAATCGCTCAACTTGGCTGTCAATGAAAGTATGCTGGACTTTGTGTCACTAGCATACAACATGAGAATTTTTCCTGTGCTGCAAATCTGTCTACACAATTGTCTAGCTATATTTTAGGTAATTGGACTGGAGAATTCGATACTACGATGGAGCAGCTGAGAGTGGCCATTATCACCGTAAATTCTACCAGAGTGGATGCAGGACTAGCCACAGGATTATCACCATGGATTGCTGCAGCCATGAATCATCTGAAGGAATGGGCAGGCATGGGAGCGTTAGCAGGCCTTCTGGTGTTGGTCTCCTTGGTTTGCCTGTGGTGTATATGCAAGATTAGAGTCTCACAACAGAGTAATGCAGCCATGACCATTCAGGCCTTTACAGCCATTGAAGCAGGACAGTCTCCCCAAGCATGGGAGCTAAAATGTTACTCTCAGGTTGCGAGGCTAAGCACTGCACTCAGGGTCAGCAAGCTTCGACCCAGAGAAGAGCATGTCTGATTGCATGCGGGTTGATGCCCCAGGTCCCGCCTCTGAGAAAAAGGTATCGGATTGGTCTGATGCTCTTTGGGTGGATGACACCTAAATGAACATCAGTACAAAGTCCCAATTTATTTCTAATATCAGAGATCAGACCTCTACTCTTGCCTGACGCGTCTAAAACAAAAGGGGGAACTGTAGAGAGCTGCGGAATGCTATTCCTTAAAGATGGAGCTGGTTTCCGCCTTCCACCTTCCCGATGGTGAGTGTTCTCTGTCACGAACAATTCCACATTTGGCTAAGGCTGAGGATCTGGCTTGCTTCCATGTATGTGGACCTATCTGCATTGCCCACGTGGCACGCCTGGGTTGGCTACCCAGAGGCTATTTAAGCTGTGGCCTGGCTTTCCCCAGGGTCCGAGGATTGTTCAAGGTTCCTGAATAAACTGCATTGAAAAAAAAAAAAGAGTCATGAGTTCAATACCCACCAAGCACATGGTGGCTCACAACCATCTATAATGAGATATGGTGCCCTCTTTTGGTGTACAGGTGTGCATGCATGCAGAACATTGTATATATAATAATAAATAAATAAATATTTAGAAAAGTCAGTTGTTGGTATTATTAATTTTTTTTGTTGATGCATCACTGCTCTACTCTCTTATTAGTTAATATTATCTGATAATCCCCAGTCATTAAGAATTTCATTCCTTTTTCACTAGTACTTTGATT
>JAEOAE010001347.1:0-23590 GCA_036365155.1 Meriones psammophilus
ATGTGTTTAGGTGTTATATTTGTATGTATAAAAATATGAATACAACTTGAGTCTATTTTCTTGATTCATGTATATAATTTCCAGGTTTAATAATCTGCATTAAACTCTCCATTAGGAGGACATTTCTGAAATAAGCTAATAATTCCTGAGCCTTTCATTAGTTGCCCATAGTTCTTTATCTAAAGGTGAACCACATGGAATTTTGAGTATTGAATGTTAATATGTCTATTGATAGTTTCATCATGTGCTTTTGCATTCATTTGTATTAAAGATAATTTCAAAACAGACTTTCAGGTTTTCTGGCTCTTACATTCCTTCAAACACCCCATTCTGCAATGTTCCCTAAGCTACAGCCTCTAGAGCTATAAGTATAGATGTCTGGGTTTCCCATTTTCCACTGATCTCTTCATTGGGTCCTGTTTTGGCTTTCAGCAACAGTCTCCATTTTCAGTACAGATGGGTTTTTTTAGAGAGGGGTGATGGGGGTTGTGAGATAAGAATATTACTTAGAATGCTGTAATGAAGTGGGCTGATTTAAAGACTTCACTACTTTACTAGTTCCAAAAAGATGACCATATTTCCAGTACCAGACATGATTCTAATCCTGTTGAGAGAAATCTTTCCAATGTCAAGTCAAGGTGTTTCAAATGACTATCCCCCAAGACTGCGGTAGCACTTGTTTTCCTCTCGGTGTTGAGGGTGAATGCCTGTTGCTAAAGAATTCACACAGGGATCTCTTAGGACTCAAGTGATTCTAGCTGGATACCTCTAACTTAGAGCCAAGTGTCTATGGTACATAAGCAGAAGGCTAACTGACATGTTAGGGAAGTAATCCACAGTTGTACCCACCAGCAACTCAACTGAAGTGTGACAATAAGCATCATGGCAAGCTATCACCATAGGTGCAATGAGTAACATTCACATATCTGGAGTAAGCAACAGATATTTGGTTAAAATTAACTGTATTTCCTTAAACCACAGAATTTACCATATTTCCAAGTGGATGGAAAACCTGATGTGGAATGCTGGGTATTTCATTTTTGTTTCTCAGAAAATAAAGAAATAAAATTAAGGAATTATTTAAATCAAAAGAACAACAATAAAAAAACCATGATTTCTGAAATATAATTCCAATTTTCATCATTTTATGCTTCCTTCTTATTCTTTAGGATTGTCTCATGTGGGTCATTTGACATCCCTAGGCCTTAGCAGAAAGATATTCATTTTCCTAGAACATTATGAAATAATAAAAATAAAATACAATTAAAAATTTCCCCTTCTGGCAACTTTAATTTTCCATGTTAGATGTTTTGAATTAGCACCAATCAACTATAGTCTTAAATGTTAAAAATTGAAATCTCTAGTTATAAAAATCATGTGTATTAAATGAACTACTATACTGAGTCAAGAGAAGAGATTTTTACCAGTGACAGCATCTCTCCTATATTGATGGTAATCATGCCATCACCCAGCATTTCCTCATAGTATCTGCTGCCTATCATCTAGGTACTTGTGAACTCTTGTGGTATCATGGTTGTATCTGCTCATCTTTGATCATCTCCATGGACCCTTGTGTCATACAGTACTTACAATCTTGCCTAGGCAATAAGACCACTGAAGGAGATTAAGGTTATACAAGGTGGAAATTAAGAAGTCAAATATTCTTTATCTGAAAATTATGATAATAAATATAAGTGACACTAAACATTCCAACAGAAAACTCATACTGCAGGTAAACTCTTTCATCAAGTAGCAGCAAACAAAGTTCACACAGATAAAAGAACAACACTCCTATATACAAACAAAAAATGTACTGAGGAGAAAAGCAGGGAAACAACATTCACACTAGCCTCATATATCTTGTAGTAACTAACCAACAAGTGAAGGAGTTATATTATTAAAAAACAAACAATACAATGAAACAAACAAAAACACTTTAGGACATTGAGGAAAGAAACTCTTTCATCTTCATGTAGGTGGCTGTAAACTTAATTTTTTTCTTATCGTGATTCAATTCAGTTGGAATATTGAGTGACTGCTTGACTCTTCAAAGGTAGAGACATATTGCCCTAGATGTAAATGAGCCCTCTTCCACACTGACATCTAGGCATTGAGGTTTGGAATGATGATTAGATCCAAGGGCTTATTTCTGGTTTGTCTTGGTTGATTGGATATTTGTTCCTTTGATTCTGTTATAACCCTGGATTTTCAGAGCGTTTGGTGGTTCTGTTGTTAGTTTGGTATTTTTAACTGAATGTTGTGGCTGTTGAGAGTTTTAGGTAAAATATGTTTCTGGATATTGGAAGCTGACACCTAAAAATGGGGATAGGCTAAGCTTCTGAAAGAGCTCATAGGCAGAAGGGGATATAGATTTTACCTTCTTTGAATGGAGGTCGGCAGAGGAAAGACATCTATACAGAGGGTCTGCTAGAGGAGCCTGGGCATTTGAATGGAGAAGAACAGAAGGAGGAGGAAAGATGTACAGAGAAACTATGTGCTTCCCTGGCAGTAGTATCCTATAGGCTATCAGGGAATGCCTTGTTAGAGTTGTGGGCTGAGATAACACAACAGGCGCGTAGAGGTAAGTTAGGAAGGGAGATCTGAAGGATCCACAGGAGATGGGGAAGGGGAGAAGAAGAGGATGCAGCTGGTGTGTTGCATCCCTTGGGATTGACTGAAGTATTGAATCTGGAGGGGAGGTGGCAGTGGTGATGCTCTTCTATTGGATTTCTTGTTTCCCTTAATGATCAACATTAAAAATAAATCATAGACTTCTTTGAAACAGACAATAGGCAAGCCACCAAATTATATGCAGTGGTCCTTGACCAAAGAATGCATAAGGAAGATTAAATTATATAACATATACAAAAGCAAGCAAAACAAAAATATTACCAAGTATATGAATGGATGTCCAAGTTCAAAGGTGAATTAAACTAAGCAATAATTTACATTTGTTAGGTTAGTCAAGAGTGTGAGGGATAAGGACACAAGCTGACAGGGATATAGGCATTTATGGACTTGTTTCTTTCATCTGTGTATACTGATAACCTATAATAAAGGGCAAACTGGCTTCTCTAAAATAATTGCCATTTTTATAAATGAATCCTGTGTTTTTGAGTAACTACAAAACACGCACACACAGAATACCTTACTCTATTCAGCTTGTAAACTTTGAATGTTCCTTTTATGTTCATTGGTGAATATGGTTAATGAAATTAAACAGTGTACACTTCCTGAAATATATATATTTATATAAATACTCTAAAATATTCTCATCTTCTTTATTTTCTTAAAATACATTAGTTACACAAGCAATCTTTCAGTGTTACTCATTACAAATTATGTAAAGACTTCTTCTGACCAATTAAATACAATTAATTCCCTTATGCAATCTGTAGGTAATCCAGATTTATCTTCACCTGCATTTATATATTCAACCACTCCATTTGTTGGCAAGTAGGTGTTTCACTTAAAATTTAACACAGAGCTTCCTTACTTTGAATTTATAAAGATGACAAGAATCTTGAATCCTTGCAGAACATTTGATCCCATTGTGAACCCTTATATTATGTAGCATAAATAATGTTTCCACTTGTAGAGTGGCTCAATCTTAGCATAAACCTTTCATCCAAGAACTTTATTTTCATTGTAAACAGGTGGTTCTGTGGCTCAGCCCTACCAAACCTTAAATCTATGAGCTTTCTGTAAAGAGGTTTGAAAAGTTAACCCTAGGTCAAGAGATGGAGCAAGAAATCAGCTGACAGAGATTAAACACAAAGGCTGAAATTGGGATAAGGGTAACTACGACAGGGTGGCCAAAAGAAGGGCTTTTGGCTTTTGGCTTTTGCATTTTTCTTCTGAGACTTTAGCCAAGCATAAAGGCTTTTTCCTTCTGGGATGCTGGCTAAGTAGGAAAAGAGGATTTCTCTTCCTCTCTGAGCTAGCAGTTTTTTTCCACTGCATCTGGCTCCTTATATTTCATTGGTAAAATCAAGCAATTGGATTTTTTCCTTAATAACAACAGTGCGTGCCTTCCCACTAGGCATAAAGAAGGATTGAACAAGTTATTGGATTCAACATGGAGGTAGTCAGTGACTAAAACAAAGAAGAATAGGGATGAGTGTGAGTAAAGAGGGAACAGAATAAGGAAGAAAAGGAGGAGGAAAAGAGTTAGAGAGATGGCTCTGGGGTTAAGAACACTTGTTGCTTTTACAGAGGATTCAGGTTGGGTTCTTAGAACTGAGGTGACATCTCAAACCTGCTGTAACTCAAATTCCAGGCTGTTCAACACCCACTTCTTGTCTCCACAAATACAAGCCACATATGTGACAAAAACATACATACAATTAACGATTGCAACTTTTCAGAAGAAAGATAAAAACCTTATCTGTATAAATATGAATACTATAAAGGCTTCCTATATCAGGCTCCCAGGAACACTGCTGTATAATATTTACATTAGAGGATGACTTCAAGAGAGGAGCAGAGCAATCCTTCAGTGTATAAGGAAATGTCTCTAAAATGTATATAATTGAATACAACAGAATGAAGGCATTGGGAGGATGAGGATACTCCAATCTTAACAATTTTCTATTAAACAGTAGTCTCAGGGAAAGACTGATAAGTTAATGGTAGCAAATTAAATTTTTGAGTATTGCTTAATCTTTGAAAAATGAATTGTATTTGTCTAACTTAAAAAGAGAGAGTAGGAGGGGAAGGATAGAGGGAGGAAGACAAGGAGAGGAAGAGAAACAGAAAAAGAAGTTACCAAAGAAGGAAAAGAAGAGGAGGAGGAAGAGAGAGAGATGAAAATACTAGCATTGCAAAATCTGCCTAAAAATTGCCAAATTGTATCTTAGACTGTTAAAAAAAAGTGTCAAATTTTATCTTAGACTGTCCATGAGTACTTTTAAAATGATGTTTGCATTAAAACATGTCAAGTGCCTAATCCTGCGTAAATGTACATGTATTTTTAAACAAAAAAATTTCTCTTACTTTTAATAGTAAATAATTCTATTAATTGGCATCTGTAAAATTTTACTACACTACACTACCAGTGACTTTTAAGTATTAAAGTGAATTTTGAAAGAAAAAAGGTATTATTTATTAGCACCCAGGTTTTTGTTTTTTAAACTTTAATTTATTTTTATGTGAGCTATGTTTTTACTAAAAAGAGATCCAGGTTTTTTTCAACCATAGGTCACTAGCATATCTCCTGATTAATGTTCCTTTCTACCTGTCAAGTGCTCCAAAGTCTTTCTTCAGCAATGACAAAGATTAATTTCAGTTGTAATGTTTTCAATCCTAGTGAGTCATGTTACTGATCCAATGGGAAATGTTGTTTCAAGAGCTTTCTATTTGGTTGAACATGATTTAGAATTGTATTTGCATTTCTCTCTGTCTCTCTCGGTCTCTGTTTCCATCAATATCACTCTCTATTTATCTCTCTTTGTCTCCCCTCTCTCATCCCTCTTTATCTCTCTGTCTTTATGTGTGTGTTTCTTACTCTGTATGTATTTGTTGTAATGTGTTCATGCACATATTTATGTTCAACCCACCAGTCATCACTGGGCATCTCCCTCCTCTTTATTTGAAGGTGCTAATGATGTACTTCTTATGCATGGTAGGAACTTCAACACCCGACCCATCTCCACAGCCCTAAAACTCACATTTTCAATCTTTTCTACAATGATGAATTCATTTTTTTAATTTTATGTTTCTTTTTAGTTACATTTTGTTAACTCTGTGTCCCCGCTGTATCCCGCTCCCTCATTCCCTCCCCAACCCCACACTCCCTCCCTGGTCTCCTCCCTGCCCCTTTCTAAGTCCACTGATAGGGAAGGACCTCCTCCCCTTTCATTTGACCCTGTTTTATCAGGTATCTTCAGGGCTGGCTGTAGAGTCCTCCTCTGTGACCTAACAGGACTACTCCTCCCCTTTGGGGCAGGGGGAGTCAAGGAGCCTGACCTTGAGATCCTGTTAGAAATAGTCCTTGTTCCCCTTACTTTGGAAAACTATTTGGTTACTGAGCTACCACGGGCCACATCCAAGGAGAAGTTCTAGGTTATATCCATAGATGCTCCTTGGTTGAGTGTCAGTCTCAGAAAGGACCCTGTGCCCGGATATATTTGGTCCTTGTAGAGCTCCTATCCTTTCCATATCATACTAACTCCCCTTTTTTCATATGATTCCCTGCACTCTGCTGAGGGTTTGGTTATGAGTCTTAGTGTCTGCTTTGAAACACTGCTAGGTAGAGTCTTTCAAATGCCTTTTGCAGTAGATTCCTGTCATACCTTAAAAGCACATCCCATTTGTCTTTCTAAATGAGGATTGATCATCTTGCCCCTGTCCACTTTCTTGATTATCTTCTTTAGGTGTGTAGATTTCATTATGTTTATCATATCTTGTAGGTCTATATAAGCGAGTATATACCATGTTTGTCTTTCTCCTTCTGGGATACTTCACTCAGAATGATTTTTTCAAGATCCCACTATTTGCATGCAAATTTCATGATTTCCTCCTTTTTGATTGCTGAGTAGTATTCCATTGTGTAAAAATACCACAGTTTCTGCATCTATTCCTCCATTGATGGACATCTGGGTTGTTTCCAAGTTCTGGCTATTACACATAGAGCTGCTAAAATCATGGTTGAACAAATGTCCTTGTTGTGTACTTGAGCAAATTTTGGGTATATACCTAGGAGTGGTATAGCTGGGTCTTGAGGTAGCACTACTCTTAATTGCCTGAGAAAGCGCCAGATTGACTTCCAAAGTGGTTGTACCAGTTTACATTCCCACCAGCAATGGAGGAGGGTTCCCCTTTCTCTACAACCTCTCCAGCATATGTTATGACTTGAGTTTTTCATCTTGGCCATTCTGATGGGTGTAAGGTGAAATCTCAGGGTCATTTTGATTTGCATTTCCCTAATGGCTAATGAGGTTGAGCATTTCTTTAAGTGTTTCTCTACCATTCGATGTTCCTCTTTCAAGAATTCTCTGTTTAGCTCCATTCCCCATTTTTTTTTCAATGCAGTTTATTCAGGAACCTTGAACAATCATTTGACCCTGGGGAAAGCCAGCCCACAGCTTAAATAGCCTCTGAGTAGCCAACCCCAGCGTGCCACGTGGGCAATGCAGATAGGTCCACATACATGGAAGCAAGCCAGATCCTCAGCCTTAGCCAAATGTGGAGTTGTTTGTGAGAGAGAGCACTCACCATCGGGAAGGTGGAAGGCAGAAACCAGCTCCATCTTTAAGGCACAGCATTTCACAACTCTCTACAGTTCCCCCTTTTTGTTTTAGTCACATCAGGCAAGAGTAGAGGTCTGATCTCTGATATTAGAAATAAATTGGGACTTTTTACCGATGTTCATTTAGGTGTCATCCACCCAAAGAGCATCAGACCCATCTGATACCTTTTTCTCAGAGGCGGGACCTGGGGCATCAACCCACATGCAATCAGACTTGCTCTTCTCTGGGTCAAAAGTGGCTGACCCTGAGTGCAGTGCTTAGCCTCGGATCCTGAGCATAACATTTTAGCTCCCATGCTTGGGGAGACTGTCCTGCTTCAATGGCTATAATGCCTGAATGGTCATGGCTGCATTATGCTGTTATGAGACACTAATCTTGCATATATACCACAGGCAAACCAAGGAGACCAACACCAGAAGGCCTGCTAACGCTCCCATGCCTGCCCATTCCTTCAGATGATTCATGGCTGCAGCAATCCATGATGATAATCCTGTGGCTAGTCCTGCATCCACTCTGGTAGAATTTACCGTGACAATGGCCACTCTCAGCTGCTCCATTGTAGTATCTAATTCTCCAGTCCTATTACCTAAAATATAGCTAGACAATTGTTTAGACAGATTTGCAGCACAGGAAAAATTCTCATGTTGTATGCTAGTGACTCAAAGTCCAGCATACTTTCATTGACAGCCAAGTTGAGCGATTTGCCATAGGGTATCAATTTGCTCCTGCACGAGGTCAATCCTCTGATTGAACACCATCAAGCCTCCTTTTAGTTGAGCATTAATTCATTATTCATTTTGTACATCTAAGGCATGAGCTACATTGGCTAAAAGATTATTCAGGGTCTGAGCAGTCTGCACAGTATGACTCATGGCTAATTCCACAGTAGTAGCTCCAACAGCCACCAATGAGATGGCAGTAACAATGGCGGCTGTAGTTCCAAGATCCCTTTTCTGTCTGAAGAGAGTCATAGTGTGATGGGCATCAACATCAACGGGCACAGGCACCCAGCGAGGCATGTGAGTACCAGGGAAAGGGATAACTTGGTTTGTTGCTTTTCTGCTTCTTTAGTTCTTTATATATACTGGATATTAGCCCTCTGTCAGATAAAAGGTTGGTGAAGATTTTTTCCCAATCTGTAGGCAGTCGTTTTGTTTTGATGACTGTGTCTTTTGCTTTACAGAAGCTTTTCAGTTTCATGAGGTCCCATTTATTGATTGTTGCTCTTAGAGCCTGTGCTGTTGGTGTTCTTTTGAGGATATTGTCTCCTGTGCCAATGAGTTCTAGGCTGTTCCCCCCTTTTTTTTTTCCAACTGATTTAGAGTATCTGGTTTTATGTTGAGATCCTTGATCTACTTTGACTTTAGTTTTGTGCAGGATGATAAATATGGATCTATTTTCATTTTTCTGCATGTAGACATCCAGTTGGTCCAGCACCATTTGTTGAAGATGCTGTCTTTTTTCCATTGAATGGATTTGGCTTCTTTGTCAAATATCTAGTATTCGTAGGTGTGTGGGTTTATTTCTGGGTCTTCTATGTGGTTCCATTGATCCTCCTTTCCGTTTCTATGCCAATACCATGCAGTTTTTATCACTGTTGCCCTGTAGTACAGCTTGAGATCAGGGATGGAGATACGTCCAGACAATCTGTTGTTGAACAGGATCGTTTTGGAGATTCTGGGTTTTTTGTTTCTCCATATGAAGCTGAGAATCTTTTTTTCAAGGTCTGTAAAGAATTGAGTTAGTATTTTGATGGGAATTGCATTGAATCTGTAGATTGCTTTTGGCAGTATGGCCATTTTCACAATGTTAATCCTACCAATCCATGAGCACGGGAGATCTTTCCATATTCTGATATCTTCTTCGATTTCTTTCTTCAGAGACTTGAAGTTTTTCTCAAACAGGTCTTTCACTTGCTTGGTTAGAGTCACACCAAGGTACTTTGTGACATTTGTGGCTATTGTGAAGGGTGTTGTTTCCCTAATTTCTTTCTCATCCTTTTTGTCTTTGGTATACAGGAGGGCTTCTGATTTTTATGATTTGATTTTGTATCCTGCCACTTTGCTGAAGGTGTTTATCAGCTGAAGGAGTTCTCTGTTTGAATTTTTGGGGTCGCTCATGTATACTATCATATCATCTGCAAATAGTAACACTTTGAACTCTTCCTTTCAGATTTGTATCCCCTTGATCTCCTTTAGGTGTCTTGCTCTGGCTAGGACTTCAAGTATTATGTTGAAGAGATATGGAGACAATGGGCAGCCTTGTCTCATCCCTGATTTCAGTGGAATTGATTTAAGTGTCTCTCCATTGAGTTTGATGTTAGCTCTAGGCTTGCTGTATACTGCCTTTACTATGTTTAGGTATGTGCCTTGTATCCCTGATCTCTCCAAGACTTTAAACATGAATGTGTGTTGGACTTTTTCAAATGCTTTTTCAGCATCTAAGGAGATGATCATGTGGTTTTTCTCCTTCAGTTTGTTTATGTGGTGGATTACATTGATGGATTTCTGTATGTTGAACCACCCTTGCATGCCTGGGATGAAGCCTACTTGGTCATGGTGGACGATATCTATGATATGTTCTTGGATTCAGATTGCAAGTATTTTATTGAGTATTTTTGCGTCAATGTTCATAAGAGAGATAGGTCTGAAGTTCTCTTTTTTTGTTGGATCTTTGTGTGGTTTAGGTATCAAGGTGACTGTGGCTTCATAGAATGAGTTTGGTAGGGTTCCTTTTGTTTCTATTTTGTGGAATAGTTTGAGGAGAATTGGAGTTAGCACTTCTTTGAAGGTCTTGTAGAATTCTGCGCTGAAGCCATCTGGCCCAGTGCTTTTATTGTAGGGGAGATTGTTAATGATTGCTTCAATTTCCTTGAAAGATATAGGGCTATTCAGTCTTTCTCCCTGATCTTGACTTAGTTTTGGTAGATGGAATCTTTCAAGAAAATTATCCATTTCCTTTAGATTTTCAAATTTTGTGGCATATAGGCTTTTGTAGCATTACCTAATAATTGTTTGGATTTCCTCAGTGTCTGTGGTTATGTCCCCATTTTCATTTCTGATTTTGCTGATTTGGATAGATTCTCTCTGCTTTTTAGTTAGTTTGGCTAAGGGTTTGTCTATCCTGTTGATTTTCTCAAAGAACCAGCTTTTTGTTTCATTGATTCTTTGGATAGTTTTATTTGTTTCTAATGGATTGATTTCAGCCCTTAGTTTGATTATTTCCAGCCATCTGCTCCTCTTGGGTGTATCTGCTTCTTTTTTTCTAGGTTTTTCAGTTGGGCCATTAAGTTGTTTGTACATGATGTTACAGATTTCTTCTTGCAGGCATTTAGTGCATTTAATTTTCCTCTGAGCACTGCTTTCATTGTGTCCCATAAATTTGGGTATGTTGTGCCTTCATTTTCATTGAATTCTAGGAAGTCTTTAATTTCTTTATTTTTTTCTTAATCCATCTTTCATTGAGTACTAAGTTATTCGGTTTCCATGTGCGTGTCGGCTTTTTTTGTTTCTGTTGTTGTTGATGTCTAGCTTTAGTCCATGGTGGTCAGATAGTATACAAGGGATTATTTCAATCCTTTTGTATCTGTTGAGGCTTGCTTTGTGACCCACTATATGGTCTATTTTGGAGAAGGTTCCATGTGGTGCTGAAAAGAAGGTGTATTCTTTTGAGTTTGAGTGAAACTATCTGTAGACATCTATTAGGTCCATTTGATTTAGGGATTCTGTGAGGGCTTTTATTTCCCTATTTGGTGTCTGTCTAGTTGACCTATCCCTTGGTGAGAGTGGAGTGTTGAAGTCTCCCACTATTAAGGTATTAGGATCAATGTATGATTTAAACTTTAATAATGTTTCATTTACGAATGTCGGTGCTCTTGTATTTGGGGCATAGATATTCAAGATTGTGATGTCCTCTTGGTGGATTTTTCCTTTGATGAGAATATAGTGGCCCTCCTTATCTTTTTTTGATTAAGTTGGGTTGAAAGTCTATTTTATTAGATATTAGGATGGCTACTCCAGCTTGTTTTCTGGAACCATTTGCTTGAAAAACAGTTTTCTAGCCCTTTACTCTGAGGTAGTGTTTATCTTTGTTGCATAGGTGTGTTTCTTGGATGCAACAGAATGTTGGATCCTGTTTCCGTAACCATTCTGTTAGCCTGTGTCTTTTTATTGGTGAGTTGAGTCCATTGATATTGATAGATAATAGTGACCAACGCAAGTTAGTTCCTTTTGTAATGGAGTCTGTGATCTAACCCTGTTTCATTGCTTGTTTTCTTTTCATTTTTTTGGGGGATATTATCTGTATGCCCTGTTTTCTTGGGTGAATTATTTTTCGTTGGATTGGAGTTTTCCTTCTAGTATCTTCTGTAGGGTTGGTTTGCTGTGTAGGTATTGCATAAATTTAGTTTTGTCATGGAATATTTTGTTTTCTCCATCTATGTTGATTGAAAGCTTTGCAGGGTATAGTAGTCTGGGTTGACATTTGTGATCTCTTAGAGTCTCCATGATACTTGCCTAGGCCCTTCTGGCTTTCATAGTTTCTGATGAGAAGTCCGGTGTGATTCTGATAGGTCTACCTTCATATGTTACTTGGCCTTTTTCCCTTGCGGCTTTTAATATCTTTTCTTTGTTCTGTAGATTTAGTGTTTTGACTATGATGTGACCTGATGTTTTTTTTTTTTTTCTGGTCTAGTCTATTTGGAGTTCTGTAGGCCTCTTGTATATTTATGGACATCTCTTTCTTTAAGTTGGGAAAATTTTCTTCTATGATTTTCTTGAAAATATTTTCTGGACCTTGGAGCCTGGAGTCTTCTTTTTCATGAATTCCTATTATTCTTAGATTTTGTCTTTTCATAGCATCCTTGATTTCTTGGATATTTTGTGACTGGAACTTTTCTGATTTTACTTTTTCTTTGAGAGAAGTATCAATTTCTGCAAGTGTGTCTTCAGCTCCAGAGATGCTCTCTTCCATCTCTTGTATTCTGTTGGTGATGCTTACTTTTGTGGTTCCTGATCTTTTCTCCAAGTTCTCCAGCTCAAGGGTTTTCTCATTTTGTGTTTTCTTTATTGATTCTAATTCTGTTTTCATGCCTTGCACCATTTCTTTCATGTGTTTGAATTTGGATTCCTGTCTCTCTAAGATGGCCTCTTTTTCTTTGTTCATTTCCTTTTTATATGCCATGAATTTTTCCTCTACTTGTGTATCTATTTGTTTGTCTATATTTGCCTGTGTTTCTTTAAGGATTTTGTCTATTTCTTCTTTCTTTACCTCCAATTGACTGTCCAACTCTTTGAAAGATTTGTTCATTTCCTCCTTATGAGCCTCAAATAATTGGGCAAGCATGGCTTTAAAATCATTTTCCTGTGCTTCTGATGAATTGGAGTATACATTGATTTTGGGGTTTGCTGGTGAATTCATGATGTCCTGATTTATGTTGGAAGTGTTCTTTCGCCTACCCCTGGCCATTGGCTTATCTGAAACCTTCCCTGTTTGTTTCTGAATTCTGCAGATCAAATTGGTACTGTCTCTCTCTGGCGTCTGGAGAGTTCTTCAGAAGGCTGAGAGAGGTCCCGTGTTCTTAGCCTGTGCTGAGGACTAGCTGTACCTGTGGGAGAAAAGTACGCAGGCACAGACTGGGCAAATGCTCATGTGTGTGTAAGTGTGCATGTATGTGTGTCTCGAGGGACAGAGTGATGGCTAATGTTGAACCCTTGAGTTTTTGGGAGGGCTCTGCACTGTATATGTAGCAGGCGCTAGTGATGATAGCTGGGCAATTTCTGGCATTAACTACCTTAACTCCTCAAGTAGACCCACAGAGCAGGAACTTCAATGTTCCTAGTGCCCCTCTGTTTCCCAAAGTGTGTATGTGTGTGGGAGGGGGTTCGATGCCTGGCTTCTGTTTCAGAAAGTCCCAGGATCTGGGGATCTGCAGATTCTCAAGGGTGCACTCACTTACAGGCAGGTCACTTGGCAGAGATCGGGCTCTCTGCTCTCTGGTTTGGCCCTACTTCTTTGATGTGCTCAGCCAGTTTTGTGCTGATGTCACTGCCAGGTTCTGAGGTCTTGCTGCAACTGGAGATTTCAGGGTGCTCACCTCAGTAGGGATTCGGGTAACAAGGCTCTCTGTTCTCTGGTTTGGCCCTGGTTAGTCTTAAAGTGGAGGGCTGTTGTGCCCCACCAGCTCAGTGCTGCTCCACAGCCAGGTTAGAAAGTCCCACTGTAACTGGAGACTGGGTTGCTAGTCCCAATGCTTTCTGGGAAGTCCTGGGGTCTTTTCACTGTGCTCTCCAAGCTTGGGAGGCCCAGCGCCTGGTGTATCTAGGTTGTATGACGTTTCTGCCTGGTTTTGGTGAGAATATAGTGTATTCTCTATCACTGTGGGATTGGGTGGGCCGTACCTTCAGTGATGGTGACCCTCCGGAGCTAGTATGGCATCTAGCAGACTTGGGCCCTGGGAGGATGGTGCAGCCGCCGTGAGAATCTGTGACTCCGGGACACGTACTGCTGGCCTTTGCCTGCTGCTAAAGGGCTTGGAGCTCTGCCTCAGAGGCTGTATACCCCAGGCAGTTAGGTCTGTGCTGAGAAAGACCAGCCCGCTGTGCCGAGGACTAGGGAAGTCTGGGAGAGGGAAGTGCCGTGAGATCAAAGGATCATTTCTCTCCTTCCCCAAACAATTCCCCGGGTTACCAGTGACCCGAGACCAAAGTTTTCACCTCCTGCAATGTTCCCTGTTGTTTAGAAAGCCTCACTGTTGTTTTCCTGGGTTAGAGGTCCTTCCATTCACCAACTCAGAAGTTTAGGTGTTCCCCAATGATGAGTTCTTGATGCAAAGAAACCCTAGTCACAAAAGCTTATGCTACAGAACTAGGAAGGCAAATCTGTGCAATGATAAAGGAGCTTGATGCTGAAAATGGGAGAGATACTTTTTAGAAAACAAGTCAATTCCAAGATCCAGTGTGCAGGTTTCTAGACAGGATGTGCTGCACAGTACCTCAATAAGAACACAGGGACATGTATTTTGTTTGTAATTCCATTTATTTCTGACTGATTTATTTTGTAATTAGAATGTTAATATCAGGGAAGTTAATATGTGTTTACAGTGAGTAACAGTATTTCTCACACTTTATGAGAGAACATCTTATGACTTGGTTAAACAAGATCTGGATATCCTGAGCATTCCATGTAATATTTTAATAATGTGCTACCCCAGTGGAATCATCACAGATTACCAACAAAATAATACTGATAAATATACGGTGGTCTTTGCAAAGAGACAAAGATGCTTCAGTGTATGAGTAAAACACTTTAAGACTTTTGAAATTAATGGGTTTCAAGTGACTACCTTAATCAGGGTTACTCTTGTTGTGATGACCAAAGAAAAGTTGGGGAGGAAAGGGTTTATCTAGCTTACATTTCCATAGCACTCTTCATTATCAAAGAAAGTCAAACAAGAATTTAAACCAGGCAGGGCCTTGGAAGCAGGAGGTTATGCAGGGGACATGGAAGAGTTAGTTTTACTTGCTTGCTTCCTCTCCATTGTTTTCTGAGCCTCCTTTCTTTCTTTTATTATTTAATATTTACTTGTTTATGTAATTTACATCCCAGTTGAAGACACCTCCCACCTCTCCTCCTAATACCACAGTACCTCTCATTTGCTTCTCCTTATTCCACAGAATAGGGGAACCCTGTAACCCATGCACCCCAGCTCTTATAGTCACAAGAGACTGCAATTGTCATTCTCTGTGGGCTGAGGAGGCAGTTGGGGGAAGTTATCAAAAGCAGGCAAAAGAGGTCATTTCAGAGACAGCCACTGATATGCTCATTTTATTTGTGTACCCACATGAACTCTGAGCTTTCCATGGGTACATATAGTTAGAAGACCTAGGTCCAGTCAACGCATAGTTTTTGGTTGGTGCTTTGGTCTCCACAGGCCACTCTGGGCCCTGTTCAATCAGCACTATTTTTCTTGTGGGGCTCTTGTCCTCTAATCATTATCACCCACTTTCCCAGTAGACCCCTTTCGTTCCCTCCAATGTTTGGCTGTGAGGCTCAGCAAATTTTTGAACCATTACTGGCTGGAGTCTCTCAGAAGACAACTTGATAGGCTTTCATGTGCAAGCAAAGCACAGTATTGTTAACAGTGTTAGATGTTGTTAGCTTTCTTTCTTTCATTTGGCCAGGCATTGGTTGGAATTTCTCTTGATCTATCTCTTCTATCTTTGTCTCTGAAGGTCTTGTAGAAAGGGTAAGTTTTGGGTCAAAGTTTTTGTGGTTTAGTTTGTCTTTTCCTTTTTTCCACTAGGAGTCTTGTCTGGTTAGAGGGGGTATACTCTTCAGTTTTCATGGTCCCTGCTCTTAGGAGTTTCAGTTAGAGTCCATCTCATATCTTTCCAGATGCTCATTCTGAGTTAGGGCTCCAGATTGTCACAGAACTGCCCCAACCCATCATTTCTCTTCTCTGTAGGCCTTCTGTCCTGCCCTGATCTCCACAGGTCTGATCTCCATTCTTATTTCTCTTTGTGCTTTCTCTTCTACCTTGTTCTCACTCTTCAACCACTACTTCTCTCGATTCTATTCCCCTTCTGAGTCAGATTTAAGTGTCCTCCCTTTGATAGTCCTTGTTAATCATCTTCTTGGTGTCTGTGCACTGTAGTATGTCTATACTGTACTGTATGACTAAAATCTGCTTATAAGTGAGCATACACCACGTGTGTCATTCTTGGTTGGTGTTAGCTCATTCAGGAAGATCTTTTCTAGTTCCATTCACTTGTCTGCAAATTTCATGATTTCCTTGGTTTTAATGGCTGTGTAGTATTCATATTGTGACTGTACCAGCTTCTTTAACTATACTTCTGTTGAGGGATGTATAGGTTGGTTCTGGTTATTGTTATCACAAAGAAAGTGGTTATGAACATGGTTGAGCAAATATCCTTGTGTGGTGGAGCATCTTTTGGGGGTATGCCCAGGAGTGGTATAGTCAGGTGTTAAGGTAGAGCTATTCAAATTTTTCTGAGAAAATGCCACATTGATTGCCAGAAGGGTTGTACAGTTTCCACTCTCACCAACAATGAAGAAATGTTCCCCTTTTCCACAAACTTGTCACTATGGTCTGTCAGTTGAGATTTTTTTAATTTTTATTTCTTATATTAATTACAGTTTATTCACTTTGTATCCCAGCCATAGCCCCATCCCCCAAATCTTCCTAATCCCACCCTCCCTCCCTCTCTTTCTCCTATGCCTCTCCCCCAGTCCAATGATAGGGGAGGACTTCCTCCTCTTCCATCTGACCCTAGTCTATCAGGTCACATCAGGACTGACTTCACTGTCTTCCTCTGTGGACTGGTAAGGATGTTCCCCTCTCAGGTGGAAATGATCAAAGAGCTATCCCGTGAGTTCATGTCAGAGATAGTCCCTAATCCTATTATTGGAGAACCCTCTTGGACAATGAACTGCTATGGGCTTATTCTGTCCAAGGGTTCTAGGTTATTTCCATGCATGGTCCGTTTTGGACTACTAGTCTCAGAAAAGACCTTTGTGCCAAGATTTTTTGGTTCTGTTGCTCTCCTTGTGGAGCTCTTGTTCCCTCCAGATCTTTCATCTCTGCCTTCTTTCATAGGATTCCCTGCACTCTGCCCAAAGTTTGGCGTATGCTGAGACTCTTTGTCATTTGAGGTATTTTTTTTTTTTTTAATCTTAGCTATTCTGACAATGGTAAAATGGAATCTCAGAGTCGTTTAAATTTGCATTTCCTTGATTGATAAAGACATTGAACATTTATTTAAGTGCTTCTTGGCCAGTTGATTTTCCACTGCTGAAAATTCTTTGCTTAACTATGTGCCTGACTTCTTAATTGGACTATTTGGTTTTTTTAATATTTAACATCTTGAGTTTCATAAATATATGTTTAGCTCTCTGTCCATTGTAGGGTTGGTGAAGACCTTTTCTCAGCCTGTAGGTTTTTGTTTTGTTCCATTGACAGTGTTCTTTGTTTTAGAGAAGCTTTTCAGTTTCAAGCGGTTCCATTTATTAATTGTAGATCTTAGAGCCTGAACTGTTGGTGTCCTGTTCTGGAAGTTGTTTCCTGTGCCAATAAATTCAAGGTTCTTTGCCGCTTTCTCTTCTAGCAGATTTAGTGCATCTGGTTTTGTGCTATGGTCTTTGATGCAGTTGGACATGAGTTTTGTGAAGGTTGATAAATATACATGTATTTAATTAAATAATTTATTAATTATTTATTAAAATTTATTCAATTTGTCCACACTGAAGCCCCCTTGTCTCTTCCCAGTCCCACCTAGTCTCCCTCTTCTCCACCTATGACCTTTCCATAGTCTACTGACAGGGGACAGCTTTCTCACCTTCCTTCTAACATTAGCCTATGAGGTCTTATGAGGACTGGCTGCATCATTGTCCTCTGTAGCCTGGCAAAGCTGCATGTCCAAGGCAGAGGTGATCAAAGAACCATCCATTGAGATGATGTCATGAGATATGAACTCATGAGTTCGTGAGACAGACCCTGCTTCCCTAACTAGGGAACCCACTTGGAAACTGAGAAGCCTATGTGCTTCCTCTGACCAGGGGTCAGGATCCTTTCTCTGCATGGTCTTTGTTTGGTGTAGCCATCTCTGCAAGAACCCCTGGGCCCAGGATTTTTGGCTCTGTGAGCTCCTGTCCCCTACAGGTCTTTCTGTCTCCTACTTCTTCCATAAGGTTTTCTGCACTCTGCCCTAATTTTGGCTATGAGTCTCAGTATCTCCTTCGATACCCTGATGGGTAGATCTTCTAGATTGCCCCTGTGGAAGGCTCCTGTCCTGTTCCTTATCTTCTTCTACTTCAGATAACTCTCCTATTTTCCCTTCTGAATGAGGTTTCAGCCTACTCCCTTGGGTCCCTCTTGTTGTTTAGCTTCTTTAGAACTTTAGATTTTACTATGTTCATCCTATCCAGTATACCACTCCTGGGCACTTCTTGGGAAGAACATTCTGAGTCTGCCCAATGATTGCCAACAGCTTCCTTACATAAGTGCCAACAAGAGTTTAGTAGCAAGATGTCCCAAAACTGTCCTCATAAATAACACACACACACACACACACACACACACACACACACACACACATTCAATGGGAATGCACACAGACATCTGCAAGCACACTTTCACAAATATGCAAATACCTTAAGTCACCAGTCCCTGGAGGCAGGCAATTGGTCTCCATTTCCAGAGACAAACCTTAAATTCCAAGTAAAAAAAAAAGCCCAGATGCCCCACAGTGGAGGAATGGATACACAAATTGTGGTATATCTACACAATGGAATATTACTCAGCAATAAAAAACAAGGAAATCATGAAATTTGCAGGTAAATGGTGGGATCTGGAAAAGATCATCCTGAGTAAGCTATCCCAGAAGCAGAAAGATACACACGGTATATAATCACTCATATTATAGACAATATATAATCACTTATATTATAGACAAATAATATAAGAAAAACCTACTAAAATCTGTACACCTAAAGAAACTAATCAAGGGAGCAAGGTGGTGGAGCCTGGAGAACTCTCATTCTGACCAGCAGAACAGCAGGATCAGCACAGTGACCAGCAATCAGAACTCACGGCCATAAAACACAAGTGATTGTGTTTCACAGGTGAGAGGATACCTCATGGTGGGGATTCAATCAGCTTTAACTCACCTGACTAAACCGAGGAAGAGATTCCGATTCCGCCAGGCGCTTGGTCGCAATCCCAGAGCCACATGCCAGCGTGATCTGGTCACTGTCCCACACTGAACTGTGGGCACCACAACATCACAGACTGAAATTTCCAGTCAAGAGATAACTCCACGGAGCAGGAAACGATTGGGACCTACCTTAGGTCACCCAGATATCCCCTGGAAAAGACTCAGGTTCCATGGGCGACCCAGGAGCCTGTCTGGAGCCAGAGCCAGGGCCCCAGGCCCCTGCACAGAGTCCTGCCTGCACACCTGATTCACTGCCCCAGATAAATCTGTGGACCCCAGGGCACCAGAGATTGAGTTTCACTGTCGGGTGCAAACCCATAGGGAGGGAAACGGCTGGTCTGATCTCAGAGCACTCAGCCAACACACCCACCCTGAAAAGTTCTCAGGAAAATTACCCAGTTTAGGCAGATGCCCAGGCTCCCAAAGGCCAGAAAGGCGGAGCCACAGTGGGAGTCTGTGCCTGTGGGTTCTACTCACCACCCCGGACAAACGGCGGTCCCCAAAGCAAAGACTGGGTGTCCCTGGCAGGAGGAAACCCCACAGCAGGCTTCTTCCTCTAATGCTCAAGACAGCCAGAACCAAAAGACTTTCTGGATTCACGCAGACTCTAGGCTCTAGCTTTCTACTGCAGGCAGGAGCGCTGTGCTCAGCCGCCATTATTGAGTACCCCTAGGGCACTGGGGTACACAGCTACATCCTCAGACCTAAAAAGCCAGAGAGCCATTACAGCAGCCCTCAGAAACTGTGCCAATGATCAACCAGTTATCCCTAGCTAGACTGACAAAACTGTGGGAATCCCTGGTCCTCCAAGAGGGCTGCACCCACAGTGTCCAGACCAGAATGGTACCCGCAGCTGCCATCCCAGACAGGGACACACAGCTTCCAGTCCAGAGGTAGGCAGCCAGCCTCCAGACCAGAGTGGAGCCATCAGTTACCAACCTCCAGACCACAGCGGCGCCCCCAGGCACCAACTCAAACTAGGTGCACATTCTCTAGGCCCAGAATGCTGCACTCAGCCTCTGGCCCAGAGAATTACTGGGTGCTTCTCTCACTTTCCCGGCCAGAACTATGTGCCCCAGGATAATAGACTGAGTTTCACTGTTGGGAGAAAACCCCACAGCTAGGGAATCACCAGGTTCTTCAAGAGGACTGTAACTGGAAAACTGTAACAACAGCAGCAGCTCACTAAATTTATAATGAGAAACCCAGCAGTACGGCAGCTGTCTTGAAAACTTCTATGGGTGAGAGGAGAAACCCCCCCGCCGCCCAACAAAGACCACAGCTACTACTCAGTTCTATACACCTGAGGTGAGCAGTGGCAATTCCTGAGAAACACTGGCCATACAGTGACCATACCCAAAAAGCAGAGGAGGACTCCTTCAGGAAAAATCATCTTCCAGCCAAGGGGATTCTCCTTACCTAAGGACTCCAGGAAGCACAGAAATTAACAGCCAACACCTAAAACAGCCCAATGGGTAGAGGTCAGCATAAAAGCTCAACCAACAAAAGGCAGCACAGTATGGCATCTCCAGAACCCAGCCATCCAGGGGCAAAAAGCCCTGGACAACCCAGCATAATAGAAAACCAAGAAGATGAAATTACATCTATGCTGATGAAGAGGATAATAGAGGAAACAAATAAAATACGAAAGAAGAATTAGAGGAAGATAAAAACAAACAGATCATGGCTATACATAAAGAAATGGAGGAAGTTAAAGACAAGCAGATTATGGCCATCCGTGAAGAAATCTGGGAAGATGCAGCCAAACAGTTTGCGGCCTTCAGAGAAGAAATAATTAAATAACTGAAAGAAATAAAAGAAACAGAGTTGAAGGAACTAAAAGAAAAACGGGAAAATACAATCAGACAGGTGAAGGAAGTAAGCAAAACAACTCAAGACCTGAAGATAGAACTGCAACAATTAAAGAAAACACAAATGGAGGAAATAATGGAGAGGAAGGATTTAGGGAAGAAAACAGGAAACACAGAGATAAGCATAACCAACAGACTACAAAAGATGGAAGAAAGAGTCTCAGGGAAGAAGATACAATGGAAGAAATCAATGTATCTGTCAAAGAAAATGTTAAATCCAAAAAATTCCTGACACAGACCATCCAAGAAATCCAAGACAATATGAAAAGACAAAACCTAAGAATAATAGGTACAGAGGAAAAAAAGAAGACTGCCTTCTCCAAGGCCCAGAAAATATTTTAAACAAAATCATTGAAGAAATTTTCCCCAAGGTAAAGGAGAGGCCAATAAGAACATGAGGCCTACAGAACACCCAACAAATTTGAACAGAAAAGAAAATCCTCCCACTACATAATAATCAAAACTGTAAGTATAGAGAACAAAGCAAAAATACTAAAAGCTGCAAGGGAAAAAGGCCAAGTAACATATAATGGCAAACTGATTAGAATCACAAATGTCTTCTCAACAGAGACTATGAAAGCCAGAAGAGCCTGGACAGATATCATGCAGACCCTAAGAGAACACAGATGTCAGCCCTGGATACTATACCCTGCAAAACTCTCAGTCCTCATAGACAGAGAAAACAAGATATTCAATGACAAAAACAAATTTCAACAATAACTACGCACAAATCCAGCATTACAGAAGACACCAGAAGGGAAAATAAAACCCAAGAAAATTAGCTTCTTTCAAGAAAACACAGGAAATAATTAACCTTACTACAGTAAAACAAAAAGCAACCAAGCACACAACCTTATGACCACCTCAAATCAAAGGATCTAACAACCACTGGTCATTGATTTCTTTCAACATCAATGGACTCAACTCTCCAAAAAAAAAAAAAAAAGATTAATAGAATGGATATGTAAACAAAACCCAGCAATCTGTTGCATACAAGAAAAACACCTAAGGAACAAAGATAGACATTACCTGAGGGTAAAGGGTTGGAAGACGAATTTCTAAGCAAATGGACCCAAGAAGCAAGCAGGAGTAGCCATTCTAATAGCTGATAAAATAGACTTTCAACCAAAATTAATAAAAAGAGAAAGGGAAGGACACTTAATACTCATCAAAGGAAAATTCCACCAGAAAGACATCACAATCCTGAACATCTATGCCCCAAATACAAGAGCACCCACATTTGTAAAAGAAACATTGATAAAATTTAAACCACATATATATCCCCACACATTAATAGTGGGAGACTTCAACACCGCACTCTCAACAAAGGACAGTTCAACAAAACAGAAGTTAAACAAAGAAACAATGTCTCTGACAGAGGTCATGAATCAAATGGACCTCACAGACATTTACAGAACTTTACACCCAAACACAAAAGAATTTACCTTCTTCTCAGCACCACATGGAACCTTCTCCAAAATAGACCATATACCTGGTCACAAAGCAAGCCTCAACAGATACAAGAAGATTGAAATAATCCCTTGTATCTTTTCTGATCACCATGGAATAAAGCTGAACCGCAACAACAACAGAAATAGCAAAAGCCTACACACACATGGAAACTGAACAGCTTGTTACTAAAAGACAGCTGGGTCAGGGAAGAAATAAAGAAAGAAATTAAAGTCTTCCTACAACTCAATGAAAATGAAGACACAACATACCCAAACTTGTGGGACACAATGAAAGCAGTACTAAGAGGAAAGTTCAGAGCACTAAGTGCCTTCAAGAAGAAATTCGAGACAGCTAATTCAAGCAACTTAATGGCCAACTTAAAAAAAAAAAAAAAAAAAAAAAAAACCAACTAGAAAAAGAAGAAGCAGACACACCAAAAAGGAGTAGACAGCTGGAATTAATCAAACTCAGGGCTGAAATCAATCAATTAGAAACAAATAAAACAATTCAATGAATCAATGAAACCAAGAGCTGGTTCTTTGAGAAAATCAACAAGCTAACTAAAAGGCAGAGAGTCACCACCCAAATCAACAAAATCAGAAATGAAAAGGGAGACATAAATACAGACACTGAGGAAATCCAAGTGATCATTAGGACTTACTTCAAAAGTCTATATGCCACAAAATTTGAAAATCTAAATGAAATGGAAAATTTTCTTGATCAATTTGACTTACCAAAGCTGAATAAGGACCAGGTAAATCAATTAAATAGTCCTATATCCCCCAAAGAAATAGAAACTGTCATTAAAATCTCCCATCCCAAAAAAGCCCAGGACCAGATGGCTTCAGCACAGAATTCTACCAGACCTTAAAAGAAGAGCTAACTCCAATTCTCTTCAAACTATTCCACAAAATAGAAACAAAAGGAACATTACCAAAATCATTCTATGTATTCACAGTCACCTTGGTATCTAAACCTCACAAAGACTCAACAAAGAAAGAGAATTTCAGGCCAATCACCCTTATGAACATTGATGCAAAAATACTTAACAAAGTACTTGCAAACTGAATACAAGAACACATCAAATATATTATCCACTATAACCAAGTAGGCTTCATCCCAGGTATGCAGGGGTGGTTCAATATACAGAAATCCAACAATGTGATCCACCATATAAAAAAAAAAAAAAAAACTGAAAGAAAGAAACCACATGATAATCTCCCTAGATGCTGAAAAAGCATTTGAAAAAATCCAACATCCATTCATATTTAAAGTATTTGAGAGA
>JAEOAE010000692.1:0-23608 GCA_036365155.1 Meriones psammophilus
CTACAGAAGATGACAATGCAGCCACTCCTGCTGTGATCTGATAAAACCAAGATCAGAAAGGAGAGAACCTCCCTATCAGTGGACTTGGGAAGGGGTATGCATGCAGAAAGGAGAGGAGGGTGGGATCTGGAGGGGAGGAGGGAGGGGCTTATGGGGATAAAAAATGAATAAAGTATAATTAATAAAATTTAAATAAAAATAAAAAAGAAAAGAAAACATTTTAGTAAGTTATACATGTTACTTTTTTTTAATTTGTGGGCAATATAAGTATTCAAATTTTAATTACATAATAGTAATTGTGATGAATAATACAGGTACTATATATATTTTCCTTAGCATTTTTTTTTTCTGGAGGAAACAGGAATTAGGTTGACAGTTGACATCTTCTGTTGACAGGCAAAAACCTGGATCTCTGGCAAGGGTGCTTGCAAAATTGTACATCCACAGCAGAAATCAGTGTGTAGAATTCTCAAAATGATAAAAAATAAATCTGCCATATGAACTACTTTATAACTTTCCTTGACATATGCACAATGGTCTCAACATATTCCTTCAAAAATATTTTCTCAACCATGCTGCTCATTGCTATTCTGTTCACAATAGGTACAAATTGGGGAACGCCTAAATATCCTTCAGCTGATATAGATAGTGAAATGGTATGCACATAAGTAGATAGAAAAATAAATGATGATACTGATTTAGGTAATTCATATCCAGAAAACAGATATCATATGTCCTATCTACTATGAAGCATGTAGCTCTAGATCTTCAGTTGTGAGTATTCACCCTACTGTGAAAGAAAAGAAAGATTGTTGTGAAAGATTGAGGACCAAACCACAGCAGTAGATAGTGTCCATAGAGGAGGGAAGGATAGGTGGGGCAGAAATGAGTCAGACATGGTTGTCCAAGGAAACTTAGAGTCTTGACTCACTGGCAGTCAGAGTACTTCTTTATTTATATAGCGTAAATAATAAAAGATAGATTCACATTGTTCTAAAACATAGATTATATCCTTTTTGACCCCAGACAGGTGTTTTAACTGTCTCTTGGTCATAAATTTAGTCATCATTGATAAACTTTATCTTTTACTAATATTTTTCTTCATCATTCCCATAACCTGATATTTTGAGGATCTGAAGGCATGTTGCCACAGCCTGAAAGCCCATTCTTAGGTTGGAAGCATTCTCAGATTCAGTGGCAATAGATAGAAAATCTTCAAGCCAGCTTGGACATATAGCTTTGTCCCAAGAAGTATATTATCAAATTTTAATGGACAGCCTCAAGAAAAAAATTAGGCCAAAGCAGCAATAGTTATTATTCAATTCCTGCATAATGCATTGTCTATACCTCATATCTTTTAGAATTTTTTATGTGCTAAATATGAATATGCTTTCATTATTTTGGTCATACAACACCACAGTGATACTGTGCAAGATGATATTTCTAGGAAAGGGAGGTCCTAATATCTCACTTTTAAAATCATTTTACAAAACATTCTTTGTCCATCATTATAGACCCTAGTGTAAGTGAAGATGTCTCCAGCCATTCATGTACAGCTCTAGCTAGTCATTGAGGGCATACCATATGTAGCTCCTAATCTTATATGCCAAGTTATTACCTGAGGATACAGCAGTATGAGGTATTTAATCTCAAATACTATCAACTCCCTGGATCTAGAAACTTTGTTTGCCTTTTTAAGAGTATGTTGTTCTGATTATTTTCTTCTTGAGGAAGTACAGGGGTAGATTTTGCAAGACTACCTTGGAGCTGAAGTCTCATAAGGAGTTTTCTGCCATTTTTATGTGAGTTACAACTTCCATGAGAAAGACATTCATGTAGGGCCAGATAATTGATATTTCTCCTAAAAATGAGAGGGGCAGTATGCTCAGGATTTTTCTGGGGAAGCTTAGAAGCAGTACTCCAGTGTGAAGGCATAAATGATTCATTAATAATTTTCCCATTGCTCCAATGTCCCCAGGTCGTACATGTACTGAAATCCCTCTAAGCATATAGCAAGTGGAGATCAAGACCAAGCCTGAAAGATAGCATGAAGGCTATTGTAACATGCAATTCAGCTATGCTGGATGTTTGTGAAATAGCTGTGCTGATTTCAAGACTTTAACTGTATATAAACTTTGGTGAGGTTTTAATCCATTTGGAGGTGACTTTTGAGTGAAAATAAGCATCTATTTCCATGTTTCTACATATAGGCATCTAGTTTAGTCAGCACCATTTGTGAAGATTTTATCTGTTTTTCCAGTGTGTATTTTTATTTTTGTTATAGTACTAGTGTATTTATGTAATCAAATATTACTCAGACATTTAAATAATCAAATCATGAAACATGAAGGTAAATGCACATTTGCAGGTAACTGAGAGTAAGAGAACCTAGACCCAAAAGAGAAATAGGGTGTGTATTTGTTTTTATATATATTAGTTGCAAGATGTATAATATGGAAGCAACTGAACATAATACACACAGGGGATACATACAGATTAAGAACTGGAGCTTAGTGGAGGCAGAGATTTCTCCATAGGAAAGGGAAATAAAATACTTGGTACAAGTGGAAGGTGGGCTAAAAAGATAGAATTGAAGGGGATTGGGAAAGGAAGAGGGCAATGAAAAGGTAACATGAAAAAAGACAGGTAAAATTAAGGGTCATTTGTTTGGTACAGTGGAAATCTAATTCAATAGAAACTTTCTAAAATATATATATATAAGAAGCTTAAATATATATATTCAATATAAATGAAATCACCACACAAGAAGAAAGTCCCAACTGGAAATCTCTTGTCACTAAAGAAAGCATCCAGTAATGGTAATAGTTTATATTTAACTGAGGTATTGGCCAAAGTAGTGTGATCGTAATGCCAAAACAATACAGGCTTTTGCCAAGACTATAGGCTGCTCTCCATGAATTTACTGCAATGCCCTTTTGCTGGAGACAACACTTACACTTACATGGAGCATAGATAAATAGAGCTTGTGCCACATAGATCCTTCACACTTACATTCTAGCAACTTTGATATAAAGTACTCTGCAACTACAAGAGGAGAAATATAAACACTAACCCAGCTACCAAATTTTTGAACTATAACATAGTCTTAGCTGTAAGACATAATAGTGCAAGAGTTGTAGGAGTAAATAACCAATCTATAGTTTGACTTAAGGCCCACTTCACATGATGCAATACACACCTGACACTGTATTATTGATCAAGAAAAATAAATTACATAGCCCAGGGTTCTAGAAAAAAAGCAAATACTATGTTCTACTAAAAGTAATAAAATGTCCATTGACACCATTCTGCTATACTCATAGACCAGTATCTTGATCAGACATCAAAAAATGTCATCCTGCATCTGATGGAGACAAATTCTGGGACCCATAGAGAAAAATAGACAGTCAGTGAGAGACCTCAGACTATGCCCTCTAGGCTCTTCAGTAATTCAGCCAGAAGAGTGTAAGAGCCAGAAAGGATAAAGGATATTAAAGAACAAAGCACTATAAATTAAGAGGACTGAAGAATATATAAACTGTGAGAGACTGAAGCAGCATGCACAAGTCCTTTAATGTTCTGTCCCTAGCCCTATCTCTAACTGATAAGTGCTTGCAAATGAAAATGTAGCTTTTTCCAAGGTACACTCATTGAATCCAAGGGACTACTCTTAATTGTACTTTTAATAGTACATTCCAAAAGGTAGATGGCAAAAAATTTCACTCACTGGCATGTTTGGATTCCCATGTCCTATAATTCTGGAATGCATTTAAAAAATTTTTCATATTTTTATTTTAATTTGCTGAAGATTTTTTTTCCTATCTTTAAAGCTACTTATCCTCTGTGTGTATACCATTGTTTCAAGTTTAACATTTTATGAGATTGCTGCATGTGTGAACAAGTCGATATCTTTTTCCCACCTTGGGCTCTTTTTTCTTTTGTTTTTTCCTACTCAGATGTGTTTGCTTTTGCCTTTTTGCTATTTTATTTTCTTGTTATGTATTACAGCCCTCCTTGTTTTATATGAGGGTGAATTTAGACAGGATAGAAGGGAGATGGGAAAGAGTTGCCAAGATTAGAGGAAGGGAAAACTTTAATCAGGGTGAATATGTGAGTAAAGTGACTATTTTGAAAAAAAAAAAAGGAGGAGGAGAAAGAGGAGAATGAAGAAAAAAAGGAGAAGGAGGACCAAGAAAGAGGCAGGAGGAGAAGGACGAGAAGATGAAGATGATTATGAACAACAAGAAAAAACAACAGCTGGATAATTGCATCAAAAGAAATGTTAAATAGCCATGCACAAAAGATCCAGAATATCTAAAAAGTGCAAAAAGTAATTTCTGAATAATATAAATAGAAGAAGAAGACAAAACTCACATCAAAATCCCAAAAATATTTTCAGAAAAATAATAGAATATATCCTTAACCTAATGAAGAAGGGATAGCCTATAAAAGTACAAAAAATATATATAACAAAGCATACCAGAAAAGAAATTGTGCTCAACACATAAAATCAAAACCTAAATGTAAAAAAAAGTATATTAAACAAAGAAGATATATTAAAAGTTGCAAGTTGAAAAGACTAAGTTGCATATAAATTCAGGCTCATTAGAGTAACTCCTGATCTCTCAGAAAAATTCTAAATCTAGAATGGCTGAGACAGATTGTATATAATCTTTAAGGGATCCTTATTACTATATCCAGTAAACTTTCAATAATGAATGGTGAATAAAAATATATTGCACAATTAAACCAAATATGAACAGTATCTCTGTAAAACTTCTTCACTACAGAAGCCAATCAAAGCAAAACTCATGTCCAAAAATGTTAACCACACCCAATAAAAGACAAAAAGTGAATAATCCTAAGCATCAAATAAAAAAAAGAGGCAAACTCCCCACACCATAACTACAAAATAAAGGTAAATAATAAACATTGTTCATTGAAAACTCTCAACTTGGATGTTCAATTCTCCAATAGAAAGACAGGAACTAACAGAATGGACTAGACAGAAAATATCCATTCTTTGGCTGCATCTACTGAACACTCTTTACCATCCACGTTAGATAGCATCTCTGTGTAAAAGGATGGAAGGAGACAATAGAAGAAAGTGGACCAAGAATGATGTTCAGGGGAACTTTATTTTATACAGTTCACACGCAAAAAAAAAAAAATACCTAAAATTCTTGAATCAATTTAAAAGACAATATATACTGTACACACTGAATGAGGAGTTCTACCATTATCCATATGAAACCAACAGATGACTTGCGCAGGTCCAGCACACATCTATAGTCATGTTTACTGAAACACAGCTGACTGTGTGCTAAGATAGAATACACTTGATTGTCCTGAATCACATCTGTGCAAAATATTATATTATTAATTTTTTTCATGGAAAACGTGTACATTTGTTTTCAGATTTTAATATAATCACATTATTTCTCACATCTCTGTCCCCCTACAAAATCTCCCATACAGCCTTCTTTTGGCTCTTTCAATTTCAAGTCTTGTGTTGCCAATAATTCCTATTACATGTATCATGCATTATGTATATGTATGTGTGTGCATGTGTGAGAGAGAGAACATTTAACATTTCAAGAAAGTCAATCATTTTACTTTGAAATTGTGGATGAACTAAAAATGTATCATCAAAAATTGTGCCCTTAGCTAGACACAGAAATCATACGTTGTCTGACTTCACTCCTAATTGGGCTATAAGCAGTCAGTACCCTGAAATAAGAATTGAATTGTCAGTATTAGAGCCTGAACGTCAGGGTGTTGTGGTATGACTTGTCAAAACAACACATTTCAGTGACAAGAGAGGAATAATATAAAAAAATACTTCAGGATAAGTACAGAATGACTATTAACAGTAGCATACATTGTTTACTTGAAAAGTATTCTGTGTATATTTTTAAAATCTCAATAACCAAATGTAATTGATGTGAAAGCAATATTAATTTATTTATATATTATTTTATTCTTCCATCATTTTCCTTCCATTTTCACCCTCCAGAGTTTTGAATAACACTCTTTGATCTTTTGAAAATTCAAGTCACTTTTTCATAAACTATTTTTACACACTTAACATGTCAAAATTTGTTTTATAATACATTATACAATATTATAATACCAAGAATATGTAACAAAACACTGAATTTTATCAAGGGTATTTATTATATATAGTATTACAGAAAAAAGAAAAATATGTAGAGCTGAAATACTATTCTTTCTAGTTGTTTTTAAGAGACAGTTGCCTGAGTCCAGCCATCTCAGGAAAACAAACAAACAAAAATCCCTTATTTTTTATTTTTTATTGATTATTACAATTTATTCACTTTGTTATCTGGCTGTAAGCGCCTCCCTCATCTTCCACCTGTTATAACCTACCTCCCTCTTCTACCCCTATGCCCCTCTCCTAGTCCACTGATAGGGAAAGTCATCATTCCCTACTACCTTATCCTAGCTTATCTTATCAAGTTTTACCAAGAATGGCTGCACTTTCTTACTCTGTGGCCTGGCAAGGCTGCACCTTCCAGGAGTAGGTGATCAAGGAACCTTCCACTGAGTTCATGTTAGAAACAGCTGCTGTTACCCTTAATATGGAACTCACATAGAAACTGAGATACTTATTAGCTACATCTGAGCAGGGGTTCTAGGAGTTCTTTATGCATGGTCCTTGGTTGGAACAGGACCGACCTCCAGGGCCCATATTTTTTTGGCTCAATTGGCCTTCTTGTGGAGGGCTTCTCCCATCCAGGTCTTTCTATCTCCTGAATCTTCCATATTATTCCATGCTCTCTGCCCAAAGTTTGGCTATGAGTCTAACCATCTGCTTCAATACCCTGCTAGGTAGATTCATTGAGAGGCCCTCTGTGGTAGGTTCCTGCCCTGTTCCATGTCTCCTCTCATTACTGATGTCTATCCCTTTTTCCCTTCTAAATGAGGATTAAGTATCTTCCCTAGGGTTCTTCCTGTTGTTTATATCCTTTACGACTATAGATTTTAGTATTTTAATCCTATATTATATGACTAATATGCACATACAAGTGAGTATATACAATAAGTGTCTTTCTGCTTCTGGATACCTCAGTCAGAGAGGGTGGTCTTTTCTAGTTGCATTCATTTGCCTGCTAATTTCCTTGTTTTTAATTGCTGAATACTATTGCATTGTATAAATGTGCCACAATTTCTGTGTCTATTCCTCGGTTTGGGGACATCTAAGTTGTTTCCAGATTCTGGCTATTGTCAATAAAGCTGTTATGAGTAGAGTTGAGCAAATGTCCTTGTTGTATGGTTGATAATCTTCTTAATATATGCCCAGAGTTGGTATAACTGAATATTCTAGTAGCACTATTCATAATTTTCTGATAAAGTACCAGATTGATTATCAAAGTGGTTGTACAAGTTTATATTCCCACCAGCAATGGAGAAGGGTTTCCTTTTCTCCACATCCGGTCCAGCTTGTGTTGCAGATGATGTGATATAACACAAAAAATTCAACCAGGGAACTCCTACAGCTGATAAACAACTTCAGCAAAATGACTGGATACAGAATTAAATTTAAAAAATCCGAAGCCCTCCTGAATACAGAATACAAATGGGCTCAGAAGGAAATTAGGGAAACAAAACCCCTTCACAAAAGCCACAAATAACATAAAGTACCTTGGTGTGACTCTAATCAAGCAAGTGAATGACTTGTACGAAAAAAAAAAAAGAACTTCAGGAAGATATCAGAAGATCTCCCATACTCCAGGATTGGAGGATTAACATAGTAAAAATGGCCACTCTACCAAAAGAAATCTAAAGACTCAATGCAATTCCAATCAAAATACCAGCACAACTCATTACAGACCTTGAAAGAACAATTATCAGTTTCATATGGAAAAACAAAAAACCCAGAATTGATTTTAAAAAAATGCCTGCACAATAAATATTTTCTGAGGTATCTTCATCCAAGATCTCAAGTAGTACTATAGGGCAACAGTAATAAAAAATGCCATGGTACTGGCAACTATACTTTAAATCTTAAAGGGGTGTGCATCTACTCACTAATCATTTTTATTAAATCACATCAAGAAGCTGAGGCTAAAAACCAATATAGGGGAATCAACTGCTGTCTCAGTTTTAGATGCAGTTTGAGGGAGTCCAGACAGCCAATGCTACCTTGGGCTATTGTTTCAGCTCATCAGCCTTAAAACATCCCTGGCTTTACTATTAATAGTGTACTTTTGTTAACTTTAAATTGTTCTCTAAGATTTTTACACCAGAGCCATAAGCAAAAACATCTTCCCTGACCTTGTTAAACAATCTATTTTTCCAAATTCTTTCTAAGTATAATGGTGATTGCTAATAATCTACATCTATGGCTCCTTTCAAGGGCAGTGGTTAATTCATTAATCTGCTCCAGTAAACATGTGAAAAGAGATCAAGCATTGTTAATTTTAAATGCCAGTGATATTGCCCAGTGATGGGCTAGAAGCCTCCTTATAGTTTTCATGCTCCTCATGTTTTGAGGAATATGGGCATCATAAGGCCAACAAGCAGAGATACACTACATAAGAGTTCAAAGTCCTCAGAAAAAGCAGTTCTTGGGATTATGCTTCTCCAAGACAAACTTAACATGACTATGCTAACAGGAGAGCCATATTTCATGAGTTCTACAGCTGTTATGCTGTTGCTCTTGCATGGCTCTTGACAAGACCAGGTGGCCAAAATAGTTTGCCTATATATGGGTGGGGGGGAGTAAGGTTAGCTCAGGCCCTGGGAAGGAGAATTCAGGGCATTTCATGGGCTATACTATCCTGGAGGAACAGATAACATGGAAGGACTGAAGGATTGCTGGGAGAAAATAGCAGGTAGATTTGATTTGGTATGTTAACTAGGAACCTCTGCCATTAGTTCCAGGTTTGAATCCTACTTCTGTGGTAACATAAACTTCAGAGAGAGAAGCATGGTCGCCATTGGATAATGATCTTCAAGTGAGCTCACAGGGAAGAAAGGTGACAAAGACAAAGATTATGTTTTTTTCTTTTCTTTCTATATATCTTCTTCTCTTTGAGGGAGGACGGTTACCCAAACTAGACTCAAATTTTTGCTTTTTTTTTCTTACTATGTTTTATTTTATTTTATTAATTGTTTTTATTTTTCACAATTTATTCATTATATATGCTGATTGAGGGTCACTCCCTCAACTCCTACTGGTCCAACCCTCCCTCCATCTTCCCCCATCCCCTTTCCCTAGACACTCAAAAGGGGAGTTCCTCTCCTCTGCCATCCACCCATACATTATCAGAACAGTACTCAGCTATTAAAAACAGAGAAATAAAATTTCTGCTCTTATTTCTTTTCCATAGGCCATTGTACTCACCTCAGAAGATTTCATACCATGAAGCTTGCCTGCAACCTTACCATGAACTAAACACTAAGTATAACTCATTTTAAAGAGTCCCAACCCAAGACACTGATTGACCATCTCAAATCCAGAAACATGTGAAATTTGAAATGCAGTCTGAAATATTTTATCACAGGCATTTCAGAGAATGTGATTCTCTTGCTACCTGGAGGGCTGTTTCCCACCAGCCCAGGAAGGCATGAGGGGCAGAAGATGAGTAGTATAAAGCTTGGAAAGCTCGCGAGCATAACAGTGGTTAGCCACTCTGGGAACCACCTCAGAAAGTAAGTTCAACTTTAATTCCAGAAAACAGAAAACAGTGGCTTATATCCCTTGGGGAGTACCTGGGATGCTCCAATTATAGGTGTAGATAATTGTTTAATACTAGGAAATTCAAGAATGCTAGATTTACATTAAACAGCACATTCCTATTATATGAATAAGAAGAACAAGAACACAGAACCAAATTATCCTATATTTGAAGGGAGGAGAGTTATCAGGATCTGTGTCAAAGGCCATCTATCAAATTTGATTGTTGGTGTCCATGTCTAAAGATACTCTCCAGATGAAGTCAGGCAGAGAAAACAAACCCTTGACATGGTTACCCATCTAGGCCAGAAGCAGAGTCATACATGGAAAAGAAAGCCTCTTCCCTCATATCTCACAATTCAGTGTGGGTTGTGATGTTTTTCAATAGTACCCCTGGAACAATAGGTATGTGTACACAAAGAAACATCTACAGGCTACCACTGTTGTGATACTCTCAGAGAACTTCCTGGCTGGTGTAAGTTCATTTCCTACATATTCATCCACTGAACTAAAAGTTTCTTGTGTAAAGTGAGGCAATTGAAAACACTAAATGTTGAGAATCAGGATTATCAATAATTCTTCCATAAACACCTTATTATATAATACTGTTGCGTGTAATTGATATTCACTATTCATTGTATTCTTTTAAAAAATGAGTTTATTTACTTTACATTCCAATCTAAGTATCCCCCCTTTCACTCCCCCATTACTACCCTCCATTACTATTGCCTCTATTCCCTTTCCCCTTCAGAAAAGGGAGGTCATTTCCATTGAGCTAGTTTTACAGTTCTGTTGCATCTCAGTGGACCAAAGTACACAAAGGCATGTCCACATTGCTTATACTCACAGAATTCCTCTCCAGTAAGGATACTTTTATGATGATGATGACTCTATATTTGTGCAAGGCTTAACCATTTTAATACATTCATAAGGTTTTCCTCCATTATGAATCCTTTCATGATGATGAAGATTATACAAATGAGGAATGGTTTCACCATGTTAAAAGCACTCACAGGCTTTCTGTCCTTTAGGATTTCTTTCATGAGTGTGGAGATTATTCTGAAGTCCAAAAGTTTTTTCACATTGGTAAAGTCAGATATTTTTCCAGTATGTGATATTTTATGTATTAGGAGATGTTATGTACAAAGGCTTTGCCACATAGATATATTCATATGGTTTCCCTCCACAATGTGTTGTTGTCTTAGGAGATGATTGTTACATGCAAAGGCTTTATCACACTAATTACCCTCACAAGGCTTCTCTCTACTGTGTGTATTTTCCTGTTTTCGGAGACTACTCTGCTGTGCAAAGGCTTTGTCATATTGGGTATATTCATAAGGATTCTTTCCAGTATGTGTTCTTTTATGTCTTATGAGATTACTGTTTTGTGCAAAGGCTTTACCACACTGGTTACATTCATAAGGTTTCTCTCCAGTGTGTGTTCTTTTATGGCGTAAGAGAGTATTGTTTTGTGCAAAGGCTTTACCACACTGGTTACATTCATAAGGTTTCTCTCCAGTGTGTGTTCTTTTATGGTTTATGAGATGACTGTTTTCTGCAAAGGCTTTGCCACACTCATTACATTCATAAGGTTTCTCTCCAGTGTGTGTTCTTTTATGGCTTATGAGATGACTGTTTTCTGCAAAGGCTTTGCCACACTGGTTACATTCATAAGGTTTCTCTCCAGTGTGTGTTCTTTTATGGCTTATGAGATGACTGTTTTTTGCAAAGGCTTTGCCACACTGGTTTCATTCATAAGGTTTCTCTCCAGTGTGTGTTCTTTTATGGCTTAAGAGATGACTGTTTTTTGCAAAGGCTTTGCCACACTCATTACATTCATAAGGTTTCTCTCCAGTGTGTGTTCTTTTATGCCATATGAGAACAGTGATATAGGGGAAGGCTTTCCCACATAGAGTGCATTTAAAGGGTTTCTCTCCAGTATGACTGCTTTCATGCCTGCAAAGAAAATTGGCACATGTGAAAGATTTACCACAGTAATTTCATTACACTAATAAATATATTTATCTATATGAATTAATTTCATAATTTGATCTAATGGTAAAGAAGAATAAATTTTAAAGTTTTATCACTTTATTTTCATTCACGGTATTCCCCTTCATTATGGGTATTTTTGAAGATCCCAGCGGTGGTAAGAGCATTTGTTATGTGGATCACTTTTGTAGCATCATTTTTCTATAAGAGATTTTCTCCTATATATGAAGAGTATTGTAAGAATTCAGAGTTTTACCACAGCAATCCCATTCACAAATTTTTGTACTATATGAATGATACTTCATTTACAAAGTGAGCCAAGACAAGGAGAAGTTCCAAAATCCTAGTATTCATAGGTATTTTCAACAATATGAGTTTGCTGATGAATTCTCAGTGAAGTTGCAAAACCAATTAACAGTAACCATTTATCACATTCAGAAAATTTACTCACAGTGGGGACTACTACCAAATCAATTGTTCTTGGAGAAAGACAGGTACACTGCTTCTTTCAATAACCCTATGCTCATGTGTCTTATAAACATTTTGACATATGATATAGCAGTTTAAGTTACAAAATTATTAAAGATTCCCACATTGAATTAACACAGTTCCTTTTTTTGTTCATCATAGAAATGTCATATAGGGATTAAGTTTTCTCCACAACAATATTCTTGATTCTCATAAGCTGCTCCTTTCACTAAACTTTACAATGTTACTGCATGAAAATGAGTAACACTGGTTCTACTATGAATTTTTTTGCTTATTAGAAGGTTTTGGACACATACTGATCACCAATTCAGTGTGTATACCTCTTACTATATCTGAGTAGATAGAATGAGACTAAATAGATTGGCAGTTCAAGTCAGTAGCTGTAATGTCCATATGATTCAAATGGTATTTTTGTTACAATATTATTTTATTTTCTTCTATCTTAGGGCAGTGCCTTGTAAACACAAATCAGATACCTGACATTGAAGTACATGGAATTATGAGATTTTAATGATCATCAGTACACTTAAAGCAGTGCTGTTTTTACAATGTTGCTTTTCTTTAAAACTTCCAGGACACAGCCATGTGTGCTGGTACATGCCTTCAATCCCAGCACTTGTGGAGGCAGAAGCAGGCAGATCTGTGTGATTTTGAGGTCAGGCTGGTCTAAACAGCAATTCTAAGTTAAGCCACAGCTACACAGAAAAAAAAAACTATTTCAAAAATAGAAAATAAAAAAGCAGCCAACAAACAATCAACAAACCAAAAAACAAACTTCTGGGACACATTAAAATTTCTTAAGATTCATATCTGTATCAGCGTGCACATAAAGTTACCTTTTATTACTTGTAGGACTTTGAAAGTGTTCTTCAATATTATGATCTTCCCAATTGTAGCCTAAAATATAGTACCAGAAAATGTATATTATTGGAAATATCATATTATTATTAAGGTAAAACTTAAATCACTATCTTCTGTGACCCTTAGAACCATGCCTGATTTCTTCACCTCATTCTACCTCATTCTCAATTAGAATTATAGAAGAGGATTAATAATAAAGTAAGAGTTGTCTCCTTATTTTAAAAGTGAAAGAAAATTTGCAGTCTTACCTATAGCAGTGAGGTTTTTACAGGTCTCTATCATCACATCGTTGTAGAGTTGCTTCTGGGAAGGTTCCAGCAAAGCCCACTCTTCTTGGCTTAATTTCACATGCACATCATCGAAGGTCACTGAATTCTAAATTATACCATACATTTGTACAAAAGAAAGATTGGCAACAATATAAATTTATACTTCATTGGCAATATAATCATATGATTCTGATGCTCCTTCCATTCATTTTCTGACACAGAAGTGCTAGTGTTAGACAGTTGGGTGCTGTACATCAGGTGAAGTATGGGAGAAGAAAAAGCCTAAAGGTTAGATTGTAAAGGAAACAAAAGGCTTGCTTTGAAAACGTGTGTTAAAGGTGTTGTATTAGTTTTTAAGACATGAATGTGAAGCAGCCATTAATTGGGTTCTTGAGTGATCTATGAATTGTCTTCAATTACTTGGGTGAGTAGGTCAGGACACTGTCATGAGACAGGTGGAAGGAAAAAACACAGTAATGATATTTTATCTAGCAACAAATGGGATGTGGCTATCAGGGGATTGTGAAGAGATGGGTGTTGTCAGTCAAAAGACAACATGGCACTGGATATCATGTTTTGACCAGGGATCAGAGATGTGGCATACAAGTATATGAAAATGGGGGCTCATATATTTGTGGAAGGGAAATTGTACTACAGTGAATAGATGGATAAAAATAATGTGAGTGGCAAGCAACAATAATCATAGCTGTTAACATCATATTTCTGAGTTCCCAGACAAAAGAAAAGACATAGAACACATGATTATTTTTGATCATTGTTTTGTATATTTTCCTTTCTAAATCATGTATAGTGTATAGTTTAAAATAAAGATTAAAACTTTTCTATTAAAAAAATAAGTGTGAATGTTATCACTAAGTCATTTTAGAGGAAAACGGAATAACAAAGTTTAACTGTGTCATATCTGAATAGGATATAGGTTTGGAATAGTCATGGCAATTAAGGTGGACAAAGACAAACAGAGAGAAGAGAGCAAAATAGTAAGAGAGAGACAGAGATACACAGAGAGAAATTAATAGATGAACAGTACTAAGTACACATCAGAGAAATTTATGAACAGTTACTAACTACAAAAAAATGATGGACAAGCTGGGTATATTCTGTCATGCCTTTAATTCCATCACTCAGGAGGCAGACACAGGTATATCTTATTGAATTGGATGCCAGCATGATTTATACAAAGAGTTCTAGGACAGCCAGACCTATATAGTAAGACAGAGTCTCCCCTAAAAGTCAATAAAACAAACACAAAGGATGGAAAGTACTGAGAGGTGTTTACTGAAGCTTCTACAAGGAATTATACATTCACTGCAGTTGTGTATTCATTTTCCATAAATCTACAATGCCCTAGCTTAAACTGTAACTTTAATAAGATCTTACTAAAAGGGAATGTATGTTTAAATAGCTAAAAATAGAAAGATGAAAATATTAGCAATGTAAATGATGATCATAAATAAACAACATAAGGCAGGAGAGATGGCTCAGCAGTAAGGAGCTCTTGCTGCTCTTGCAAATAATGGGCTCAAGTGTTAGTGTTTAACTGGGACCCACTACTATCAATTGCTATAACTTTATGAGTTCTGAACACATCATCAGACTACTGTGAGGATCAGGCTCACAAGATGTTCATATTCATGCATACCATCAAAATACTCATATTCAGTAAAAATTAAAAACAGATCCCAGATGGCAGGGCTGATCGCACACTGTGTCTGATCAGCGGGGTAGCAGAGACTGCACAGTTACAAATAGTTGGAACTGTTGGCCCACAAACACGACTGACTGTGTTTACCAGGTGATAAGAAACCCAATGATGAGAAAAACAATTGAGTTCAACCTCAAAGCACCCAGCTAATCCCTGGAAAATTTCCTGGGGTGTTGTGGCAGGAGTAAGGTTTTCAAGCAAATAGACCCAAGAAGCATGTCTTGATCACCTTCCCAGGCAGAACTGTGCACCCCAGGGCACCAGAGACTGGGAGTCCCAGTTTCAAGAACACCCACAGGGAAGGAAGCAAGTGGGACTGACCGAAGGTCACCCAGTCTATCCCTGGAAAAGGTCCTGCAGACCTGTGGGCGCACAGTAGCCAGCCCTGAGTGGGGTTCCAGCCACCAGCCCCTCCCACCTGACTCTTCATCACCGATAGAACTGTGTGCCCCAGGGCAGTAGAAGCTGGGTTTTCCTGTTGGGAGAAACCCACAGGGAGGGAAACAGCAGATCCCAGCTTAGAGCACTCAGCTGACCCCTCCCCCACTACCACCACCACATACAGGAACGTTCTTGGGAAAAGTTCTCAGGTTCCTGTCCAGTAACCAGCTTGGAGCAACAACTCACAAGCGAGTGCCTATGCACTCTACAGGCCCACCCCACCCCCGAAAATACAGACTGGGTCTTCCTGTTTGGAGAAAACCCAAAGGAGGGGGAAATATCTGGCCCTACCTCAGGACACCTAGCTCCCGAAAAGTTTCTGGTTATCCACAGGCTCCAGACTCAAGCCTCCTGCTGCACACATGAGAGTGGCACTCACCTCTACTGATTACCACTGGGACACAAAGGTCCAAACTTAGACCTACAGAAGCCTTGGTCCTGAGATCAACCCCCAAATACTGCTCCAAGGGACAACCAGTTATCCCTAAGTAAACTGACCAAACCATGGGGTCCCCAGGTGACAGCTGCAACTCACTAAATTTATAGCAAGAAATCTAGAAGCAGGGCAGCTGTCTCCAGAACTCTCTGGGTGAGAGGTGAGCCCCCTTGACTAATAGAGTCCACAATTACTGCTCAGGTCTGTACGTCTGTGGCAATTCCTGAAAAACACCTGTCATTCAGTGACCATATCCCAAAAGCCTCCTTTGGGAAAAATTACCTTCCTGCCAAGGGGATTCTCAGGAAGCACCAGAAACTAACACCCAACACCTAAGATAGCCAAATGGGTAGAGTGTAAAATCTCAACGAACAAAAGACACAGCAATATGGCATCTCCAGAACCCAGTTATCCTGGGGCAAGTAGCCCTGGACACACTAGCATAAGTGAAATTCAAGAAGATAACCTTACATCTATGCTTAAGAAGAGAATAATAGAGGAAACAGATAAACTATGTAAAGAACTAGATGAAGATAGTCTATCAAGATCTGCAAAGAAATGGAAGAATATAAAGACAAACAGATTATGGCCATCCATAAAGAAATACAGGAAGTTCCAGCCAAACAATTTGTGGCCTTTACAGAAGAAATACTTAAATCACTGAAAGAAATTAAAGAAAGAGAGGATTGTTCAAACAAACAGCTGAAGGAATTGAAGAAAAATACAGTCAGACAGGTGAAGTAATTCAACAAAACAGCTCAAGATCTGAAGATAGAATTGGAAAAATGAAAGAAAACGCAAATGAAGGATATTAGGGAAGAAAACAGGAACTACAGAGGTAAGCATAACCTATTGAGATGGTTATAACTATAAGAGATGGAAGAAAGAATCTCAGCTGTGGAAGACACAATAGAAGGAATCAATGTATCCATCAAAGAAAATGTTAAATCTAAAAAATTCTTGACACAGACCATCCAAGAAAACATGAAAAGACAAAACCTAAGAATAATAGGAATAGAGGAAAAAGAAGATTCCCTCCTACAAGGCCCAGAAAATGTTTTCAGCAAAATCATAAAAGAAAAAATTCCCAACTTAAGGGAGAGGTCTATAAGAACACAAGAGGCTTACAGAACACCCAATAAAATAGACCAGAAAAGAAAATCCTCCCACCACATAATAATAAAAACAGTAAGTATACAGAACAAAGAAAAATACTAAAAGCTGCAAGGGAAAAAGGCCAAGTAACATATAATGGCAAACCCATCAGAATCACACCTGACTTCTCAACAGAGACTATGAAAGCTAAAAGGGCCTGGACAGATATCATCCAGACCCTAAGAGAACATAGATTTTAGCCCAGGCTACTATACCCTCATAGACTCTCAGTCTTCATAGATTGAGAAAACAAGATTTTCAACGAAAAAAGCAAATTTCAACAATACCTACACACAAATCCAGTGTTACAGAAGACACTAGATGGAAAAATACAACCCAAGAAACCAACTACTTTCAAGAAAACACAGGAAATAATTAATCTCACTACAGTAAAACAAAATTAGCCAAGCACACAAACTTACTATCACAGTCAATATCAAAACCAAAGGATCTAACAGCCACTGGTCATTAATCTCTCTCAATGGACCCAATTCTCCAATAAAAAAGATGCAGACTAACAGAATGGATGCCTAAATAAGACCCAACAACCTATGCATACAAGAAACACACCTAAGTCATTACCTGAGGGTAAAGTTCTGGAAGACATTTTTCCAAGAAAATGGAACAAGAATCAAGCAGGAGTAGCCATTCTAATATCTGATAAAATAGACTTTCAAACAAAATTAATAAAAAAAAGAGATGGGGAAGGACACTTCATACACATCAAGGGAAAAATTCCACCAGGAAGATATCACAATCCTGAACATCCATGCCCCAAATACAAAGGCACCCATGTTTATAAAAGAAACATTAATAAAACTTAAACCACACATAGATCACCATACATTAATAGTGGGAGACTTAAACACCCCACTCTCAACAAAGAACAGGTTGACAAAACAAAGAAAAAAAAACAATATCTCTAACAGGGTCATGAATCAAATGGACCTAACAGACATCTACAGAACCTTACATTCAAACACAAAAGAATTTACCTTCTTCTCAGCACCTCATGGAACCTTCTCCAAAACAGACCATATAGTTGATTACAAAGCAAGCCTCAACAGATACAAGAAGATTGAAGTAATCCCTTGTATCCTATTTGATCACCATGGAATAAAGCTGGACCTTAACAACAACAACAACAGAAATATCAAAAAGCCTACACAAACATGGAAACTGAACAACTCACTACTAAATGACAGCTGGGTCAAGGAAGAAATAAAGAAAGAAATTAAAGTCTTCCTAGAATTCAATGCAAATGAAGACAACAGATACCCATGTGGAGAGCCAGGGTTTGGTTGCCATGGCGCTGATTCTTCAAAACTGGTAAACCGTTATGACGATTGGGCAACTGTTGTCACGAGCCCAGCCCGGGGCAACATATGGGGTGATGGGTGAGCAGCCAATCAGGGGATGATACGTCATCTCGCCCGATGACCAACAGCCAATCAGGGACTGACACATCCTAGGCGGAGGACAGTTTCCTATATAAGGGATGGGTTTCTGCCATTTGGGGTCTCCGTTTCGATGTAAGCTTATGCTCTCCCTCTCAAGATGCATTAAAGCTTTACTGCAGAAGGATCCTGTGTGTGCTGCGTCGTTCTTGCTGGCGAGAAGGTAGCGCGAGCCACACCTGGTGCGAAAAACCGGGAATATTGACCACAACATCGTCAGCACCTTCGAGACCCTTGATTTCAAGGAGGATTCAGAACTGCAGGGATAGGTAAGTTCGGAAAGGTATCCATGTCTCTGAAATTTTTGGGCTGATCCTGATATTTACTGTCATAGTTGCACTTCTCTTGTTCGTTTGTTTCGAGGTGGCTATTGTTAAATTTGGAGGGTGTCTATAAGACCGAGGTACATGAGCGCGAGACCTCCTAAAACCCTGTTATAAGTCTCCTGTAGATAAAGGAGCAGCAGAGAAGCCTCTCAGAGTGGGTAGAACGCAGCCTAAAAGACGGAGGTAAATAATCCGCGGTAATTTTACTTTCGTTTTATTTGGTGGCCATAAGGCAGACGTAGATAAGCTGCGACCACCATGGGATCCACGCAATCGGTTGTAACCACACTCCAGGCAGTCTTAAAACAGCGGGACATTAAGATAGCACACAGAACCCTTATGAACTTTGTAGAAGAGGTGGATCGGGTGGCCCCCTGGTACACATGTTCAGGGTCCTCACAGTTGCATCGTGGAACAAGTTAGGCAAAGACCTTGATCGCCACCTAGCTTAACAATGACTTGAGATTGGGCACCAAGGCAATCTGGAAACTTGTTAAAAACTGCTTAGAAGATGATAATTGCAAAAACGTGGTTGATGAAGGACAGGTGGCCCTCAAGGAAGTTCAGGACAGCATATCAGAAACCGAATGCAGTGAGAGGTTGGGTGCGCGCAAAAAAAAGAATACCCGTAAAAAAAAAAAAAGCTAAGGACCCTCCTAAAAAGGAGTGAAACCCTAAAGAGTCCAGTTCCCTCTTGATCCTCTAACGGAAGGGCCAAATGGACTCTATCCTGTAAGGGAGCTAAAAGCACTGAACCTCGACAGTTCTGATAGCTCCAGCCCTGGTACCTCTGATGCAGATTCAGAGGAGGAGGCCGAACTAGATGAAAAAGCGGCCAAATATGAGGAGGAGAGATATTATCCAGATGAGCGAAGGATAAATAAAAACACCCTCGCACCTCCCTCCTCGAATGGTGCCTACTGCACCTCCACCATTTAGAGGCACGATCTCCAAATTTCTCTTTTATGCCAGATAAAGTTAGAAAAAAGATTCAAATGACCTTTCCTGTTTTTGAAACAGAAAATGGAGGACGAGTACATGCACCTGTAGATTATAATCAATTAAAAGAATTGGCTGAATCTGTCCATAAATATGGAGTTAATGCAAATTTTACTTTGGTGCAATTAGATAGACTTGCCAATACTGCTTTAACTCCTGCTGATTGGCAAATGTTCAAAGAACTGAGGGTGTTCTTCCTCAGTACCAAGAGTGGCGTCTCCATGGCACTCTTTACCCTAAATTTTTAAACTTGGATGACAAAGGCCATACTGCGGCAGAAAGACATTATTCAGAGCCTAATAGGCCAAAAAAGAGATGGTTAAATGGAAAAATGTTCTGACTAACACATGGAAAGGACCGGATCCTATTCTTATAAGATCCAGGGGAGCTGTTTGTGTTTTTCCACAGGGTGAAGACAATCCATTCTGGGTACCTGAAAGGCTTACTAGGAGGATTGTGGAATCAACCAAGAGGACAGATGATGAGAATGTAGATACTTCTTGTTATAATGATGCAGATGGTGACTCTCACGACAGGGGAATACTGTTGGGAAATCATGTCGACATTCCCACTCCCGATGTCGGTGATGTATAATGCACAGGTCTTCCCCAGGTTCTTCTCCACCAGCAAAGAATTGGGCCTTGCTTATTTACCAAAAGATACACAGATTCAGCAGCTAAAAGAGAATAGATCTATACCATTAAAAGCGAACCTCTGCTTTATTGTGTATAATGACCAAGAGGACGCTGATTTAAAATTCAGATTGTAAATCAATCAGCAGCATGGCAAAAGGAAACCCACTGGGGAGATAAAGGAAAAATAGTGGCCAACGCCTCTGTCCTCTATGGATGGTGGCCCGCCATGCCAAAAAAGGTCGACTCTCAAGTTGCGCCAAATCAACCAAAAATGGCCCCTTTTTGTAGAGAAACACCGACAAAAAATCTCGCTTTGCCATGGACTGCATGTCAATCCAGGGAAACAGTGTGGGATATCCCAGACATATTCTCCTTCTCACCTAGCCTGGGAGGGAGTTTTCTAAACCAGTCTCTTGATACTGTTATAAACCCTTTGCCTCAGAGGCCTACCCTCTTTCTCCTGTGTGTGTTTGGCAACTTTTATTTGGATAGTCAGCAATAGTACCACATTGATGTCTAATGGGAGTCTAAATTGCAATTTGGGAGGCTGCTTTTATGCCCTATGTTGGGATGCTCAAAATTATCCTATAGCTGTGGTCACTCGCATGCCTCGTTTTGTACCTGTGAAAGTCGCTGGGAGTATGACATTATTTAGAACAAAAGAGATTTTGGCATGTCAGCCATCATTGTGGGCATCATCGCCACCGCTGCGGTGGCCGCCTCAGTCACAGCCTCAGCCATGGCTCTGTCCACTTCTATCCAGACAGTATAGGCAGTCAATGACTTGTCTGCATTTGTGTCTGTGGCTTTAGACACCAAAATTCAGCCAATACTCAAATACAAGGTGGACCAGCGCATTGACTTAGTTTAAGAACAAATAGATGTGTTGTGGCAATTAGCCCAATTAGGATGTGAACAAAAACTTCCCGGATTGTGTGTTACTTCCATCCAGTATGAAAATTTCACCAGGGCAGCTAATCTGTCAAAGAGTCTTTCTCAATTTATTTTACAGAATTGGACAGGAGAATTTGAACAAACCTTAAGAGAATTAAGAACTGCCATTATCCAGGTCAATTCCACGCCTGGACCTGTCGCTACAGAGGGACTCGTCATGGATATCTTCAGCTTTCTCCTTCTTCAAAGAATGGGTTGGGGTTGGATTATTTGGCGCTGCCCTATGCTGTGGTTTAATATTTGTCCTCTGGTTGTTCTGCAAACTCAAAACCCAACAAAAACATGACAAGGTGGTACAAGGTGGTGATCGTGACAGGCGCTAGCGCTCTGGAGCAAGGCACCTCCCGATAATGTTTGACAAGGTTGCCTCTGTCTTTGCAAGCACATGCCACAATCTGGATTTACAGCCCTTGCACTCCCTGGGATCTGTTTCCCATTGCACGAGGATGGGTGTAAATCACATTTTTCTTGCCAGACGATCAGGAAAGTCAGTGACAGAAGAGTGCAAATAAGTCTTCACCGACCTAAGACAGGACAGCCTCGCAGTGAGGAGGTTGCTCAATGACGGCAACGGCTGAAGCATTGCCTTCCACCAGGCTCAGACGTTGGCTTTCTGGCATAATGCTGTATTGACAGTAGGAAAATTACTGTTCAAACAAAATAAAAAGGGGAGATGTGGAGAGCCAGGGTTTGAATTTGCCATGGCGCTGGTTCCTCAAAACTGGTAAAACCGTTATAACAATTGGGCAACGTTGTCACGAGCCCAGCCCGGGCAACATATGGGGGTGATGGGTGAGCAGCCAATCAGGGGATGATATGTCATCTCGCCCGATGACCAACAGCCAATCAGGGACTGACACATCCTAGGCGGAGGATAGTTTCCTATATAAGGGATGGGTTTCTGCCATTTGGGGTCTCCGTTTCGATGTAAGCTTATGCTCTCCCTCTCAAGATGCATTAAAGCTTTACTGCAGAAGGATCCTGTGTGTGCTGCGTCGTTCTTGCTGGCGAGAAGGTAGCGCGAGCCACAGATAACCATGGTACAACCCACAGACCCAAATAAACTAAGTAACATGGAGGGTTGAAGAGAGAATCCTTGAATCCCACTAAGAAGGGGAAATAAAATAGACATCACAGACATGGGAAGTGGAGGGAGAGAGGAAGTGGCTGGGAGGGGGGTGAAGAGAGGAACAAGAGAGGGGATCAGGTTTGCGTAAAGGGGGCAGGGGGTGAGATGGGTGGGGGAGAGGAAAAATGGTGTTGGGGCATCTCTGAGACCAGAGGAAGACCTGGAACTTTGGAGGCACCTGGGAAGATATGGGGGTGACCCTGGCTGAGACTCCTAACAGCAGGGATATTAAGAATGAAGTAGATACATCCTATAGCCAGAGTATGGAGGGGGACACCAACCAACGCACAAAACCTTAGATGTAAATTTGTACCCCTACAAGACTTGCAGGGATAAATGATGGAAGAGAAATTGAGGAAATGGCCAACTAAGGACTGACAGAACTTCAGACCCAACCCATGGGAGAGACCCAACTTCTGAGACTATTAATACTACTCTGCTATACTTGTAGACAGGAGACCAGCATTATCTGTCATCTGAGAGGCTTCATCCAGCAGATAGCGAAAGCAGATGCAGAGACCCACAGCCAAATAATTAGGCAGAACTCAGGGAGTCTTGTAGAAGAGTCAGAGGAATGATTGAGGAGTAGGAGGGGTAGGACACCACAAGAACTACACAGCCAGCTCCCCTGGGACAGTGGAGCCTCATAGAGACTGAACCACCAACAAAATAACATGCCTGGACTAGTCGTAGGCCCCCTACACATATGAAACTGATGGGCTGCTTGTCCTGAAGTGGGTCTCTTAACAACAAAAGCAGGGAATGTCTCTGCCTTGGACTCTGTTGACCCCTTCTGGATTCCATTTCCCTAGCAGGGCTGCCTTGTCTTGCCTTAGTGAAAGAGAAGGTACTTACTCCTGATGAAACTTGATTTCCCAGGGTGGGTTGGTTATGGGGTTATAGGGAAAGTGGGTGAGAGGGTGGGACTGAGGAGAAGAGGAGGGAGTGGGGTTGTGAGTGGAATGTAAAATGAACAACGAAATAAATTAATGAAGAAAAAATATAACTGAACCATAGTCATCAAAAGTGACAAGATCAT